>ML427689.1:0-55298 GCA_005239525.1 Nicotiana knightiana
AAAACTAAAATTAGAAAAAAAGAAGAAGAAGAGAGGTCTTTTTGGAGAGAGGGGGTGGGGTGGGTAGGCATGAGATGGGGTTAGGTGGTTGGGTGTGGGATGAGTTGGTGAGGATGGGGAATAGAGTGGGGAAAGTTGAGAAGGAGTTTTGAAGAATATTTTCCCTTCTGTTGATAAGGAAAACATTTTCCTCCAATTGGAGGAAAATGAATTCATAAGGAAAATATTTTCCAAAACATTTAGACCAACCAAACATGAGAAAATTAAAAAATATTTTCCGGAAAATATTTTCCTTCGTACTAAACATACCCATAATGTACATCATTTTTTAAAAATACATTTGCGTCCTTTTTAAAAAAAAAGTTAAACCACGAAGGGTATAATAGGAATCTTATAATTACAAAAGATTACTATCACTACCTAACTAATGATAAGTTATCACAAGCTTTTTGTTGAAATCATAATGTTGTATAGAATAAAATGGGAAGCTTAAAATTAATTTTTTAAAAATATAAAAATATGTAATTTTTATTCGAAAAATCTTTTAGAAAAAACTTACTCCCTCTTTATGTAAATCTGTTTGGCTGGGCACGAAGTTTAAGAAAAAATGAAGACTTTTGAAATTTGTGGTCCTAAACAAGTCAAAAGGGGGTCCAGAGTATTTGTATGGTTATAAAAGGTTCTTATTAAAGGGTAGAATTGAAAGTTTAAGCTAAATTGTTTCTAAATTTAGAAAAGGGTCTGTTTAACCAAAGAATTAGATTCTCACTCAAAACCTATTTTTAGAAGTACTCGGGTTACTGATAACCAAGAAATTCTGTATTTCTCTCAATTGTAAGAAAGAAAATTAGAATAAGAAATGGCAAAGTAATTGATAGAAAGCAAAAGAAATAATTGTATTCCAATAATAATTAGAACGTGTCCTTACAAATGAATTTTCCTTCCCTTATATAGGAATATATAAGTACAATGTCTTTTCTCTTTTATGACCGGATCATTATGAGCATTAATGATATTACTGAGACGTTATAATCTGTAATCGTAACTGTTCATGAAGATTCTGTAACGTTTGTGACCATTCATGTTCATTAATTGACGATTCATGAACCTTTCCTTTTTACTGTCTTGATTCATCCCACTGGTGCCTCTTCATTTAACCATTTAGACTCGAGCATCTATATTCTTTCATCTCGTGGGTAATTTGCTCGTATCTGTTACGACTTGTGCCTCTTATAATCGCTTTCTCGATAGTCCACGTGTTTTGCCACATCAGCCACATACTTAATTCCACGTGTAATATTTATTTTTACCAATACAGATAGTCCCCCAACTTGCCATTTATTTAGCAATTGAATATTTGGGAAGTGGATCACATTTATGGCGGGAATATTTTGCCGCCTTTTTCCACTTTTCGTTATGTCTTCTTCAGAACCAACGCGTCATATGTTGCTTCTATGTAATTCATGTGACTCGTGGCATTCATTGAATGGATCTGCAACTCTTCAGCGAGTTTTAGGGCTTTTTTGCGGCTGCGTCAGTCACGAAGTGACTGTTTCATTATGACATTTCCATCATGACCCTCTTTACATGACGATTGCTTCTTTATATAAATACCTCCTTTACCTTTGCTTCTACGAAAAACTTTCTACAGTGTTCTTCGTTCATAATAGTTCTTGTTTATCAACAACCATGTATTCTTCAAACCCTGATCGCTCGTAGAGCGATTATAATAGATGAACTTCCTCCTTCTTCTGCCCCTACTAGAAGTAGCAGAGGTGGTAGGTTACGTAGTTTAGGGTTTGTTTCTATCTGTGGTTCTTCTTCTCAACCCAATATTACTACCCCTTCATCTTCTAGAACTAGAGCTTCTTCTTCTCATAGATCTTCTGCTAGAAGTAGGGATTCTAATGAACCTCTTCGAGAACCCACTGTTGATGATATTATCCCCGCCGAACTTTCCTTCTCCACTGATCGGGAATCGATTAGAAATCAAGTTACTTCTATGACTTCTCATGATCGTGCTGACATACGAAAAAAGAAAAAGGAACACACATGTTTCTTTGAATAATTTGAGGAAGTTCATTATTTGAACTTTCAAATTGTATAATACTTTACATGTATTCAAGTAACATCTACAACTCTTTCGTAATTGTTTTCTTTATAACAGATTTTACAAAATTCAAGGGTATATTTTGCAACCCATGATTAAATATTGCCTTTAACCTATATACTCGTAAGTTTTTGTAATTTACATCTGCGAGTGTATACTTCATCATAGGTTTTTGAATAGACTTGTATTTTTGGCTCTTGATTTGCTTTTAACTTTCGATTTGTTAGGTAGATTGCGTCAGGCTTGACTCGAATTCTGACTTTTCCAGTCTTCATTGCCTTCCATATATATAGTCCCCCAAGTATTATAGCTTTGAAGTATGAAATCTCGAGCACTTGATTATTCCTTCCATTTGGTCCATTTCATAAAAAGGAAAAACATACGGGACTCGGAGGTATATATATTTTAGATGATGACTCTTAACCCTTTTTATTTCCATCAGAAATCTTGTAACCCTAGACTGAGAATAATGTTGCATTCGCGTGTCTTTCAGGTCTAATATCATCATTTGGTGTGGGCTAGATTTTTGCCTATCATATAAAATTTTTAGTATAATCTTAACTGTACAAAACTAAAATTGTAATTGGGTGATAACAGACCGGGGGTATTTCTTGTGCTCAGAAATAATACTTCTTCAAGTGAACAGCATTCCAGCTCGAAGGTAAAACTTTGTCGTCCATAGTTTCTAACTCGTAGGCACCTTTTCCAGCAATACCTCGAACTTTATAAGGTCCTTCCCAATTTGGATTCAGCTTTCCTGCTCCAGCTGCTTTCGTTGATTAGAAAACCTTTTTGAGAACGAAGTCACCAATTTTGAAGTATCTAAGGTGAGTCTTCCTGTTGTAGTAGCGTTCTATGATTTGCTTTGGTGCTTCCATCCATATTAAAGTTGTGTCTCTTCTTTGTTCGAGTAAATCCAAATTTTTTCTTAATTCCTCATCGTTTGACTCTTCTGTTGCCAATGTGAATCTCGTACTTGGTTCTCCTATTTCATCTGGGATTAAAGCTTAACCATACACAAGCGAAAATGGTGTTTCTCTTGTAGCTGTTTTTGTTGTGGTTCTATAAGCCTATTATACTCCTGATAACTCCTCAAGCCAACTCCCTTTTGATTTCTCTAATCTCTTCTTCAAATTATTGATGATAATATTATTTGTCGACTTAGCTTGTCCGTTTTGCCACGGGATGATAAGGTGAAGAGGTTATTCGTTTGATGACAACTTTGAAAGAACTCTGTGGTTTTCGAGCCTATAAACTGTGGGCCATTATTGCACACGATTTCTTTTGGAACTCCAAACTAACATATAATGTTTCACCAAAAGAAATCCTTTACCTCCTTTTCTCGTACCTGTTTGAAAGCTCCTGCCTCTTCCTATTTGGAAAAGTAATCTGTTAACACTAATAAAAACCGTACCTTTCCTTTAGCTTGTGGTAAAGGACCTACTATATTCATTCCCCACTTCATAAATGGCCATGGGGAAATAACCGTATGTAATTCTGTAGGTCGATGCATATTTGGCGTATCGCTGACATTTATCACACTTGGCTACAAAATTTTCAGCATCCTCTTCCATTTTGGGCCAGTAGTATCCTGCCCTGATTAACATTTTAACTAAAGATCTTCCACCTGCGTGATTTTCGCAATGTCCCTCATGTGCTTCTTTCATCACGTATTCTGTTTGATTGGGTCCAAGGCACCTTGCTAAAGGACCACCGAATATTTTTCGATATAAATTCTCTCGAATTAAACAATAACGAGCAGCTTTTCGTCGAAGCAATTGAGATTATTTCTTTCCTTTAGGTATGATACCGTACTGCAAAAAATTAACAATCTCGCTTCTCCAATCCCATGTTAAATTATTAAAGCTTACCTCATCTTTATCCAGGTCAAGTTCTGAATGAAATAAATGTATTACAATAACATTTTCTTCACTCGTTACTTCTGCAACTGAAGCAAGGTTAGCCAACCATTTGCTTCTGCGTTCTCTTCCCTGGGTATTTGCACGATCTTCCATGATTGGAATTGCCTGATCAGTTCTCGTGCCTTTTCCAAGTATTGATGCATTTGTGCCTCTCTAGCAATGTAAGTCCCCTGCATCGGATTGACTACCAGCTGAGAATCACTTTTAATCATGATTTGCTCTATGGAGACTTCCCGTGCCAGTTCTAAACCTACAATTACAGCTTCATACTCTGCTTCATTGTTAGTAATAGGGTAACACTTAATTGCTTGTCTTATACTTTCCCCCGAGGGTGGGATTAGAACAATACCCAAACCGGCTCCTTTGCCATTTGAAGAGCCATCAGTAAATTAAGTCCACGTACATGGATTAGCTCCAGTGAGTATTTGTAATTCCTTTTCTGCTTTAGGAACTACTTTTGTACTAAAATCTGGTAAGACTTGAGACTTTATTGTTGTTCTAGGTTGATACATAATTCGTATACACTAAGTCCAATTGTCCACTTGGCTAATCTGCCTGACAATTCTTGTTTATGAAAAATATTCCTTAAAGGATATGCAGTTACTACGGAGATAGGATGACATTGAAAATATGGTCTCAGTTACTTAGATGCCATAACTAATGCTAAAGCAAGTTTTTCTAGATGAGGATATCTAGTTTCAACATCTAATAAAGATTTACTAACATAATAAATAGGAGATTGTTTGCCTTTGTCCTCTTTTACTAAAACGGCACTTATAGCCACTTCTGCAACTGCAAGATATACAAACAGTCTTTCTCCATTCCTTGGTTTAGCCACTAGTGGAGGATTTGATAAATATGCCTTCAAATCTTTGAGGGCTTGTCGGCATTTTTCAGTCCACTCAAGCTGATTTTGCTTCTTTAACACTGAAAAGAATTTAAAGCTTTTTTCTGAAGATTTTGAAATGAATCTTCCCAGAGCTGCAATCCTACCTGTCAATCTTTGTTCCTCTTTTTTGCTCGTGAGTATATTAGGTATTTCCTCAGTAGCTTTAGTCTGTGCATGATTTACTTCAATTCCTCTATTAGATACGAGAAAGCCTAAAAAGGCAGAATACATCGACAACCCCTTAAAATTGTTTTCACTTTTCACTTTGACACTCCATTTTAAGTCTGTTCCATTTGAACATTCCAACCACACCTCGAATGTGTCATTTAAACACAAAATGCTGATGTGGTCTAGTGCGTGTATTACACTATTTCTTAGAGCGTGACAGAGTAGTTTTTCTTTTTAAATTCTTTTTCTCTTTCTTTTTCCACCTATCCTTTTGCACACCATAGTCTAGGTCATCACCTTCCTCTCTCTCCTTCGAACAATCCACCACCATCCACCTTACTTTTTAGTTTTCAATGCCGGGATAAACAGAGATTGCCCGAAAGAATACAAATATTTATATTCTGCTTTGTTTCTTTCCCCTTTTTCTCAACTCGAATTTTTTCTTCTCCAATTAGCCACTTTTTCACCATGCCCAGATCCCCTTTCCCCACTCCTTTTTCTAAATATTGCAAAAACTAAAGTCTCTGATTCGATCTGTAAGCAATTCGTGCTTATGCTTTAAAAAAAAGCAATTTGTGCTTACCACACAATTCCGACTCTTCTCCCTTCTGATATGATGTTAATGTCGGCAGAAACAATGATTGGAAAAATCAAACAAAAACAGAGACGAAGACTCTGAAAATCTAGCCACTGAGCGAGAAAATTCAACGCAAACTATGACACGAAAGTTTTTGTTTATAAAAAGGCAAAACGATAAGGGACAGAAGCTAGAGCTATTTTACTGTTGTTAGCGTGATGCTCATGGATCTGTCATGAATTGTTCTTTACGGCTGATTTATGGCTAAAACTACTATAGGTGGTGGTTAAAATCTTAAAGATTTTGAAGCTGGAAGACTCAAGCCATGGTTATGGCAGTACTTTGTTCTTTCGTTTGGCAGAAGAAGATGGAAAGGAATGGGTGTTGGGGAAGATGAAAAAGGGGAGGGGTAGGTTGGATTCTTGTTTTTCTTTTATTCTTTTTCTTTTGTCAAAAGTCTTTTTTTAATTTTTAATAAACCCATGTGTCTCCATCTTATTGGTTACTCTAGCGTGTGAATTTCACGCATCTATTACGTTTGGCTGCCTATAAATTTTGTGTCTAAATGACACATTCGAGGTGTGGTTAGAGTGTTCAAATGGAACATACTTAAAATGTAGTGTCAAAGTGCAAAGTGAGGACAACTTTAAGGGGATGTCGAGGTATTCTTCCAAAACTTACCTGAAGCTACGCCAAAAGTGCACTTTTCTGGGTTCAATTTCATATTATAGATGCGGAGGATCTTGAAGGTATTTAAAAGATGTTGAAAATGATCTTCCGCTTGTGTAGACTTGACCAATATATCATCAATGTATACTTCCATTGTCTTCCCCAGGTGTTCTTGGAACATCTTGGTCACTAACCTCTGATATGTGGCTCCAGCATTTTTCAAGCCAAACGGCATGACTGTGTAACAATAAGTCCCCTTGTCCGTAATAAATGATATTTTTTCTTCGTATAAGGGGTCCATTTTTATTTGATTATAACCAAAATACGCATCTAAAAAGCTTAACAGCTCATGACATGTGGTAGAATCAATCAATTGATTTATATGTGGTAAATGGAATGAATCCTTTAGGCATGATTTATTTAAGTCAGTGTAATCTACATAAACTCTTCATTTACCATTCTTTTTCGGAACTACCACAGTATTAGCTAACTAATTAGGATATTTTACCTCGCGTATTGAACCGATCTTTAAAAGTTTCTGTACCTCTTCATCCGTCACTTGATTTTTGAATGATCCTTGCTTCCTCTTCTTTTTCTTGGCAGGTAACGTATGATGGATCTTCATTTAAATTATAATCCATCACCTCCGGAGGTATACCTGTCATATCTGAATAGGACCATGCAAAACAATTTGCATTAGCTTTTAAGTATTCAATTAACTTACCTTTCCTTTCTGGTCTTAGCCTTGCTCCAATATGAACTTTTCGATCTAGCCATTGTTCGAATAGTGGAACATCTTCGTGCTCCTCAATCGTTGTTTTGATGTTTTCATTCTCCTCTGGCTCTTGAATTACATATGTTCTGGAATCCATGTCGGTCTGTTTTGACACAATTTCTGTTGAAATTTGATTTACCGCATCTTCCTCGTTTGCACCCATATCTTTCTAACTTGGCTGCATCACTAAGTTGATATTCCTTGAAGTTTGTTGATCTCCTCGAATCTGTTGAATTCCCCATTTTGAAGGGAATCTGATAACCTGATGTAACGTAGATGGCACAACATCCATATTATGAATCCATGGCCTCCCAAGAATCACATTATAGGCCATGTCCATGTCTATCACTTGAAATTTCGTTTCTTTGATGGCCCCTTCCGCGAATGTACTTAGCTCAATCTCACCCTTTGTAATAACAGTTGAGTTATCAAACCCAGATAAGGAATGTGCTTTTGGAACTACATGGTCGCCCATCAGCATTTCGTTCACCACTCGCAATAGAATGATATTCACGAAGCTGCTTTGATAAATCAAAACTCGTTCTAAATTAGTATCATGTATAATTAAAGATATTACCAGTGCATCGTTGTGGTGAATCATCAATCCATCTGCATTTGCATCATCAAATGTTATGTTGTCGTCTTCCAAAGTTTGGCGAGTTTGATTTCCGTGAGTTATTGTGAATTTTTACATTTTTCTTGCAGCTGTATAAGTTATACCGTTGACTTATTCTCCTCTGTTTATCACATTTACTGTTCTCTTTGGAGACGGAGGTTTTGGGGGCTCTTGTCTATTTTTCATGTAAGCTTGTTTGCCTTTCTCGCTGAACAATTCTGTCAAATAACCCTGCTTCAACAAATGTTCCACCTCGCCTTGTAATAGTCTGCAATCTGATGTTCTATGGTCGTGGTCGTTATGAAACTCGCACCAGAAATCTGGGTTTCTTCTATTTGGATTTGATTTCATTTCTTTATGCCATCGTACCTTATCCCCCATGCTCTTTAAAGCAGCAACCAACTCGGAAGTACTGACGTTAAAATTGTAATCTCCAATCCTTGCATTTGCGTTGGTATCCCTATCTCGATCTTTTCTGAATCTCGATGATGATGAACCTGAATCTCTATTGGTGAATCTATTATTAGCCCGCATGTTTTCGGATTTGGAAAGAGCTTCTCACCCCGAAGGTCCTATATAAGACTCGTACCTATTTTTACCGGACCTTTTCTCAAATTCTGACCGTCTCAAACCTATTTTTTCATCAACCCTTGATTGAGCTACGATATTTTCTTCGATCCGCAACTTGGTACTGTACCTATTATAGACATCATTCCATGTCGTGGCAGGGAATTATCGTAGGCTCTCTTTAAGCCTTCTCGTAGCTTCTGAACTTTTTTCATTTAAATTACTTGCAAATTCCATGGCCGCGCAATTGTCAGGTACTCTTGGTAGAAACATTCTTTCACGTTGGAATCTTCCTACAAATTATCGAAGCGATTTTGTATCTCCTTGCTTTACTTTAAATATATCCTCCATTCTCTTTTCAACTTTTTGAGCATCCGAGTGTGCTTTTATAAATAGATCTGCAAGCTCAGAAAAAGAGTCAATAGAATTTTCAGGTAAAAGAGAGTGCCATGTTAACGCTCCCTTCGTGAGTGTTTCCCAAACCATTTTGACCAACACTGATTCGATCTCCTGCTTGGTTAAATCATTGACTTTTACTCCCGTGGTGAACGCAGTGACATGGTCACGTGGATCAGCTGTTCCATCATATTTTGGGATGTCAGGCATTATAAACTTCTTGGTAATGGGTAATGGAGTTGCGCTTGGTTTCCATGGTTGTTGTGATTGTCGATATCAACTCCTTTGATCACAGGTGGTACACCTTATTTGGTCAATACGGTCATTTTTTTCTTTCACCTGTTTCTGCAAGGTTAGTAATAAAGTTTGTAAATCAGAATTATTAGGCATACCTAGTTTCCCATCACATGACTCATTGGGAGTTCCCCCGCTTCCACAATTAGCTAATCCTGAACATGGGATTTCCACAGTAGCAGTATTGTTTGGCGAAGGAGTGGGTGGCGCAGCTGATAGTCCCCTCACGAAATTTTGGAGAGCATCATTCATGTACTCAGCGATTAACTGCTTCACAACATCTTGCTCAATAGTTTGTTCATTTCCATGTTATTCATTATTATGAGTAGTGGATCTTTCATGTGATCCTTCTCGTGAAGTGTGTGGTGTTCCTTGAGGTGATAGAACTGGAGTTCCTCCCACCTGCTAGTTGTTGTCATTGACATTCGACATAACTTAGTTGCGAGAGAGAAAATTTTGGAAAGTAAGAGAAGATTATCAGATTCCCGGTAACAGAACCAATTTGTTTAACCAGAGACTTAGATTCTCAGTCAAATCCTATTTTTAGAAGTATTCGGGCTACTAATAACCAAGAAATTATGTACATCTCTCAATTGTAAGAAAGGAAATTAGAATAAGAAATGTCAAAGTAATTGATAGAAAGAAAAAGAAAGTAATTGTATTCCAATAATAATTAGAACGTGTCCTTACAAGTGAATTTTTCTTCCCTTATATAGGAATCTATACGTATAACGTCTTTTCTCTTTTATGACCGAATCATTATGAGCATTAATTATACTAATGAGATGTTATAATTAGTAACCGTAACTATTCATGAAGATTCTGTAGCGTTTGTGACCATTCACGCTCATTAATTGACAACTCATGAACCTTTCCTTTTTACTGTCTTGATTCATTCCACCGGTGCCTCCTTATTTAACCATTTAGACTCGAGGATCCATATTCTATCATCTCGTGGGTAATTTGCTTGTATCTGTTACGACTCGTGCCTCTTATAATGCATCATTCCAGCTGTTTCTTTCTCAATAGTCCACGTATTTTGCCACATCAGCCACACACTTTATTCCACGTGTAATATTTATTTTTAACAATACAGGGTCATTCTTTTTGGAACAGACCAAAAAGGAAATAGGTTCACATAAACTGAAACGGAGGGAGTAGAAAATAATGTCACATCGAATGCTTGGATATTCCTTGTTCTTACAAAACTCACCGGGCTTTTTATATTTCCATCCAGAAACTTTGGAGGTGTATTTTCAAGTCCTTTTCTCCTTATGGGTAGAAGACAACATGGCTTTCACCTAACTAGTGAATTTCGGTGTTTACCTGTAAAATGATAGAGTTAAATTTATATGTGGTTTCTAGACAAGTGAACTAATTTGATCCTAAAATAATACAATAATTGAAGAAATATACGATACTTAGCCTTAGAATGTGGATGAAACATCAGTAATGATAATCCCGTAAACACGATTTTCGGGCACAACAATGATAAGATCAAAAAGCAAGAAAGTCAAATTGTATAAAGCTTTGTATAGAATATAGTATATATTTTTTCCAAAAAATTCGTGTCCTTTACAATGGTAACTGAGCTCACTATTTATAGCTATGTCTAGGGAAAGTGGTCCTAGGATCATGCCCTCCTTTAATGTCAATTATGAGGGTTATTGATGAAGATGTAATTGTGATCATAGATGCCAAATTCCCTATAACGGGCCAACACTCTTAATGTTGCAAAATATTCCTTAGTAAATGCTACTGGGCGCAGAGCATTTAATGCACTTTTATGAACGTTATCCTTTTCGGTGACAGGCGGAGTGGCTGCATTCGGTCCACAACCATCTCATCTTGGATTCCACGTATCCTCCTTTTAGTCAGCCACTTGTCATAGCATACTCTACCCTACATCGATAGTCCCCCTGCTTTTCGGTGACATAACTTTGTGTTATCGGGAAGTTGGTAGAAATACCTTTTTGGCGGGAATTACTGTAATTTCCTCTGAAGGTCTCTGACAGTTGATTAGACGCACGTCTCTCCGCATTTAATACCCCAAACACGCGTCATCCCATGATTCAGTGCAACTTTTGCCAATTATCGAGGTAATCATGGCCATGAATTTAACCGCCAAAATTTTACTTATACGTAACTTTCTTTTCCTTGAGCTTCACAATTGCTTGAGTTTCTATTTGCATCCTTGTTTTCCATTATTTTTCTAATTTTCTTCAAACACAAACTCTTTACCTTCTTCTTTTGCAATGGCTTATTCCTCTAAACGTGCTGGTTCTATAATGAATAAGAACAAAATCGAGGATTCTGTTCCTCCAACAATAGGTTCCATCATCCCAAGAAGGCTTAGTATTTCAAAGGATTTTGATGAGAAATTTCCTATTGCTAAACCTCGTACAATAGGTTCCCTTCTTTCATTTGTCCCTCCAGTATTCCTATTGCGAAGGAGGACCGCCGCTGCAATGAGTTGGAAATTATTGCTCCTGATCTATCGGAGCGAGTGACCTTTCCCAAGGAAGGTTTTACATACTTTTTCACGTATCCCTTTACTTTGGGTGCATTTTCTTTGAGCTAAGATCTTGATTCCGTGATTGTGAAATTTTACCTTCGCTACCAGGTGTGTTTGGCATAGGTAAGTCCTTTAGTGTGGAGGACGATCGCCTGTCTCAGACGTTTGTGCCAAGAAACTGGAGAGGAGCTAACCTTAGCTCACATGATGAATCTTTATTCCTCCAAAATCTTCCGCGAGGGAATGATAAACCTTTGCAAGCGTGGCCACCATGCTTTGTTGTCTAGCATGGATGATGACAACGACCGTGGGTGGATGGAACGGTTCGTTGCGGTTTCCACTAACGACACAATGACTTCATCCTTTCCGATTGCTTGGAACCACACTCGTAAGTTCCTTGTATAATATTTCTTTTACTAGATATTCTTCTATGTCCATATCATCTCTTCACCCTTCGCATGTTTCAGCAACTCGATGGATCCCATCGGTGGTGGAAGGTTTGGACCGGTGGGTTCAGAAAATCATGGACGTCATAATGCTTGAAACTCATTTGTGGAAACAACTGGCCCTTAAAAATGGGTGCAAGGCCAAAAATCATGGTAACTTTAATTTACCTTGCTTCCATTTTTATATATGAAGAACTTGGTTGAAGCCTTCTGACTTGTTCACAGAATTATGCCTACTTGTGGGCTCTGTTGCTGTCCTCGAGGAGGATGTACTGACTGATCCTGCTGATGCAGCGAGCCTGCTTTAGGAAGCACTTACTCGAACACGTATCTCCGAGCCAATTTCGGGTGCAAATACTTCTTTACGGAGTCCCCGGACAGAGGATAAAGAAATAAAGAGAAGACGCTGCTCCGCGACCGAGGAAAAGAATAAAAGGGCAAACATTGATGCCCCCGAATCATATTCGATGACGATGATAATTGGTCCTCCTTCTGGGCCGACCGTAGACACCGTGATGATTGATCCTCATCGTCTCAACAAGATGCTCGACCTATTGAGATAGTTACACCAACTGAAGAGGATGTCTCGACACTTTGGTGAGAATCTGATTTGGTAGAATATGCCAACTCCCATTTTTGGGCCCCAATTTCTGCAACTGGTGCTGCAGGGCTGAGTACCAGGTCCTTGCCGTCTTTGGTTGGAGATCATCAAATAACCAGCACTGCATTTGATGCAGTTGCTTCTCACTCTTCAACTCCATCAGCTTCATCTCCACCTTCACCAACACCAGTAACTGCTAAATCATTTCCTTCTCCGTCTACTCTTCCACCGACGGTTGCTACACCATCTCCATCGGCTGCACTATTCATAAATAAGGTGTTACTCTTCCAGTCCCCAGTCCATGGAAATTTGGGGGAAAATTATGCTTCTCCTTCTGAAGATCCACAAAGGAGGAGGAACAAAAAGAACATTATTCTTTCAGTGTCTACCAGGTGCAATCTGCTATCACCGCTGGTGAAGCTTGCGAATTACCTGAAGCCTTTGGATTTAGAAAAAGACTAGGAAAAGATTCAGACACTCTCGCGATAGTGTTTGTTGAACAACGCTATGCATAATATCATGGCGGTATGTTCCTTCCTTCCTCTGTTATTTCTTTTGCTTTTGAATGAATGTATTCTAAGTTTTACCTCTTCTTAATTTATAAGCCAACTTTCTTGCCTCTAAGGGCCTTCAAAGGTTGATTCGTGAGAAGGAAGAACTTACTTCTCAATGGGATCAACTTTTGGCGGAACGGGATCAGACTTCTCTCCTCCTTTCGGAGCTGGAAACGATAGCTACTGAGGCTATTACTTTGGAGGCTCATTTGCAGCAAAGCGAGCAAGAAGTGGTTACCCTTATCCAAGAAATTGGGCTGCTGAGGGTTAAATTTGATCAGGCCAAGGCCAAATGGGCAGAAGTCCATACCGACATTCTTGTTGCAACCGACCGTGAGGCTGCCTCCGTTGAAAGAGTGATTAACTTGGAAGCACCCTTGAACTCCAAAAGTGAAGAGCTTGCTGTTGTGGAGGCGAAACATGACCAACTAGAAGAGAAGTACAAGAAAACTATCAAGAATAATGGGCTCTTTAGTCCAACTGTCCGCGAGCTCGACGCCAGCCTTAAATCTGCTAGATCCTTGCGGGAAAATCTTTCTGCGATGTTAATCAACTCAAAGAAGAACTTAATCGCCGAACGACTTCCCTCATTGTTGAAAAAAATTATTCCATGTATAGCATGAGGAGGAAAACCTTGGAAGAGGCCAAAGTTGGTATCATTGATGTTGATGCCGAAATTGCTAAGGCCCGAGAGCTTGAGTTGGGTGCAAACAATGGACTCCCGGTGCAGTCTGATGCTCCAGGTTCTTCTGATTCTGGTTTCGAGTTTTTATAAACAGAAGAGGGATCAGAAGGCGATGAGGCCGAAGGACAAACTGGGGAAAGCGTTGAGCCATCGGCAGAACCCCCTATTTTTCCCGGCAATGCAGATACTTCACTTCTTCCTGGTTCTAGAGGCACTACATCTTAGCTTTTTCATTCTTTTCCCATTTTTCACTTGCAACATTTTGGCCCGTTCTTGTAGATAAAGACATTTTTTTTTTCTCAAGTATCGTTTGAGTCTTACTTTCACTTGAATATCCATGCAAGCCTTTAACTTTTGCATTTTCTCAAGCATTCTGCGTATGTTGTTCAATTCGCACTTTGCTATGTGTAGTCTCTGATGATTTTTCTTCGAAGCATTTTGGTTCTGGGTATTGTCCCTTTTACGTGAGGGTTTTTATGAATATCTGCAAAAGTTTTCCTTTTCGTGAGGGTTTATATGGATATTTATGCAACTTTCCCTTTTACGTGAGGGTTTCTATAAATATTAGTGCAAGTTTGCTTTTTGCGTCCTTTTCATGTGCGGATTCGGGTGTATTTTGCCTCGATGAAATTTTGGATTTCGGGCATTGATTCTTCTGGAACCAACCCTTTGACGGGAGGTATTTTATAATAGAGGGCCCTATTATGTTTATGGTGCTCTTGAAGAGGACGTCTTTTGTTCATTATGGGACTAACATTTGAAGTACTTGTTTAAGACAAGAAACAAGATAAAAGCAAAAGGATTTCATTTCATTCCTTCTATTTTCAAAAATTACATAAACATTTTTCTATGCAAAAAAGAAAAAGAAATTGCCATTACTTGTGGCTATCTTGTACAACTTGTTTCTACGGGGCTGGATGTGCAGTCTCCGGTCCCGATGATGCATTTTGTTTCCAAATTTTTGTTCCTGGTTGACGTGGCATTCATTGTTGCCATATCCTCATATCATATCCCTCCCCCCAGTGTTTGAATCCCAAGAATTCGAACTTTAACACTGGAAGTCTTGTATCTTCGAAGATTCCACCAATGAATTGCTAGGTAATCATTCACTCGGCAACATATCTTGTTTCCCTTAGAAATTCAATTCTATCGTGTGAAAGAATGCCTAACATCCCTCTGGTGGTTTGTGCTCGTGAATGGTCAGATAACCTCTGTCCGGTAGCAAACTTAACTTCCTGGTGGGAATTTGCTATCGAACCAAAGATTACCTAATCGACCTCGAGTGGAAGCTTGTTCGTTTGTCTTGCTACCAAAGGTCTTATTGTTGATGTCTTCGTAGTATGCTTTCTGTCACTGCCTTGTTAAAAACCTTGCTAGAAAAACCCAATTGGGACAAAAATTGAACGAAGGGAAAAAGAGTTCAGCACACACTTTCCGTTTGAGTGTTGTTCATCAGAAATAATATCTTTTGAGGTGTGCCACGTTCCAGTTGCTGGGAATGTCTCCATTCTGGTTCTCCAACTCGTGTGAACCTTTCCCAGTGACAGCTGAAATCCGATAGGGACCTTCCCACGTTAGACCTAGCTTTCCCGCGTTGGGCTCCCGGGTATTTTGTGTTATATTCCTTAGAACGAAATCTCTTACTTAGAAATCAAAGTTAGCTCTTCGATTGTAATATCACTCCATCCTCTGCTTTTGATCTGTCATTCTTACATGCGCCAAGTCTCTGCGTTCCTCGAGCAGTTCCAAGTTGATTAGTATTTCTTCGTCGTTCGACTCTTCATTTGTCTGAGAATATCTCAAAGTGGGTTCGCCCACTTAAACCGGGATTAGGGCTTCAACACCATACACGAGGGAAAAAGGAGTTTCTACGGTACTTGACTTGGCCGTTTTTCGGTAGGCCCATAAAACTCCGGGCAATTCTTTGGGCTATTTGCCTTTTGCTGATTCCAACATTTTCTTAAGGTTTTGATTGAATGATCACTTTGTTTGTTGACTAAGTTTGACTGTCTGCGCTCTGATGATAAGGCGAAGATGTGATTCTCTTTATTTTAAGGTCTTCGAGGAACTTTGTAACTTTCGCACTGATAAACTGTGGCCCATTGTCGCATGCTATATCTTTTGGTATTTCGAAACTTCAAATTATTTTTTCCCATAGGAAATTGACTACTTCGTGTTCTCCGATCTTCTGATAAGAACCTGCTTCCACCCATTTAGAAAAATAATCAGTCAAAATTAAAAGAGACCTTACCTTTCAAGGAGCCGATTGCAACGGTCCAACGATGTCCATCTCCCATTTCATGAACGGCCATGGGGACAGAACCAAATGTAAGTTTTCTGACGGTTGATGTACTAGTGATGTGTGCATTGGCACTTATCACATTTTTTCGTACTAATTTGGTGTCTTGCTCCATGCGAGGCCAGTAATAACCTTCACGTACCCACTTCAGTACCAAAGAATCTGCGCCTGAGTGATTGCTTCATATCCCTTAGTGGATTTCTCTCATGACATAATCGGCTTCTTATGCTCCTAAGCACCAGGCCAACGGGGCTTGGAAAGACTTTTTATACAATTGACCTTTCTAGAAGCTGTAACGTGCAGCTTTGGTGCGTAACACCCGTGATGCTTTGGGGTTGTTGGATAACTTTCTGTGCTCGAGGTAGTTGATTATTTCATTTCTCCAGTCCCAGACCAAACTAGTCGAATTTACCTCATATTAACCATCCGTATCCAGGACTGAACTCATCAGTTGTACCACCATTCCGGACTCCAATCCCTTTATTTTCATCGAAGATCCTAAGTTAGCTAATGCATCTGCTTCCGCGTTATCCTCCCCCAGGATATGAGTAATTGACCACTCCCGAAATCGTGCCAAAAGAGCCTATACCTTTATCACGTATTGTTGCATACATTCTTCTTTGGTATCAAAGATCCCATAGACCTGATTTACCACCAGTTGTCATTCATATTTGAGTTTAATGACCTCGGAATTGAGTCTCCGAGCAAATTCGAGCCCTGCAATCTAAGCTTCATACTCTCCTTCATTCTTAGTTAAATAGATCGTTCTGACTGCTTGCCTTAAGGTTTTACTCAAAGGTGTGATTAAGACTATTCCGAGCCCAGACCCTTTTACGTTGAAATCTCCGTCCATAAATAAGGACCAAATCCCCGATGTAAATTCTGTTACGGTTACTGCCTCCTTGGTTGCCAGAGGTAGAAATCCCGGACTAAAATTGGCCACGAAGTCAGCCAAGACTTGTGACTTAATTGCAGTCCTTGGTTTATATTTTATGTCAAATTCGCTCATTTCAACGGCCTATTTGGCCAATCTTCCAGAGAGCTCGGGTTTATGAAGGATATTCTGCAAAGGGAAAGTAGTCACCACAGCTATTGGGTGGCACTGAAAATAGGGCCTAAGCTTTTGAGAGGCGACTACGAGATCTAAGGCCAATTTTTCTAAATGTTGGTAGTAAGTTTATTCTCCTTTTAAAATTTTTCTAACATAATAAATAGGAATTGCATACCTTCGTCCTCTCGGACTAAAACTGCACTTATCGCAACTTCCGAAACCGCGAGGTAGACTAGCAACATTTCACCTTCTTTTTGATTCGAGAGCACTGTAAGGCTTGATAAGTACTTCTTTAGGTCCCTCAAAGCCTGCTGGCACTCCGGTGTCCATTCAAAATTCTTCTTCTTCTTGAGCAATGTAAATAAGTGATGGCATTTTTCCAACGATCAGGAAATGAACCTCCTTAAAGCTGCTAACCTTCCCGTGTGTCTCTAGACTTCCTTTATGTTCAACAATTGATCTGGGATATCATCTACGTCCTTGATTTTAATGGGGTTTACCTCAATTCCCCTTTGTGAGACTAGAAACCCCAGTAACTTATCAGAGCTGACCCCAAACGCACACTTTTCGGGGTTGAGCTTCATGTTGTGCTTCCTCAGGATATCGAGTGTTTCTTGCAAATGCTTAATATGGTCACCTACATTCAAAGAATTAGCGAGCATATCGTGTATATAAACTTCCATGGTCTTTCCTATTTGTTTTTCAAACATCTTATTTACAAGTCGTTGATAAGTGGCTCTTGCGTTCTTCAACCCGAAGGTACATTCTAAATATGTACCAAAATTCTTTATAAGTGAAGTATTTTCCTGATCTTCGAGGTTCATCTTAATTTGGTTGTACCCGGAATAAACATCAAGGCAACTCATCAACTCGTGACCGACTGTGGCATCAATCATTTGATGGATATTTTGCAGTGGAAACGAGTCTTTCAGGCACGCCTTATTAATATCTTTATAGTCTACAGACATAAAAAATTTATTGTTCTTCTTAGGAACTACTACTACATTGGCTAGCCAGTCTGGATATATTACATCTCTAATTTGTCGAATTTATTCCTTGCCTCGTCAAAAAGGCACTTCTTCTGCCGTACCGGCGGTACAATGGGATCCAAACTCAGGTTATGCACAGCTATTTACATCGGGATACCTGTCATATCCTCGTGCGACCATGCAAAATAATCATCATTAATTTTAAGGAAATCAATAAAACCAGACCTGAGCTCGGAGTGCAGTCCCGTCCCCAAGTGAAATTTGTTTTCTAGGAATTCTTTGAACAATGCCACTTGGGACTTCCTCTGCCGTGGACTTTGTTGCATCCGTCTCTTCCGGAATTTGGAAATATTTCGACACCTGATATTGTTCTAACGACTCTGCCCCTGTGATAACCTCTTCTAACTCGGGAGTAGGCACGG
Source organism: Nicotiana knightiana (assembly GCA_005239525.1). Lineage (NCBI taxonomy): Eukaryota > Viridiplantae > Streptophyta > Magnoliopsida > Solanales > Solanaceae > Nicotiana > Nicotiana knightiana. The sequence continues at coordinate 18,546 of ML427689.1, forward strand.
GCTCCTGTAATTGCTATGTCGTGTGCTCCTTTACTTTGCTACTAGAAACTGAGATTGCATTCATCTCCCTTGCTGCCGGTTGATCACCCCTTATCTGCTTGATTCGGGCATTGGAAACTTCAACAATTGGTGATACGTTAAAGGTACAACTTTCATCTCGTGTAACCATGGCCTTCCTAAGATGATGTTGTATCCCATATCACCATCTACTACTTCGAAGAGAGTTATTTTTGTTACTCCCTCAGCGTTCGTGAGTAGAAAGATCTCTCCCCGGGTCATCACTGTCACGCCCAAACTTGGGGAGGTATGGATGGCACCCAGTGTCATACTAGCCCGAGCAAACCATTTTGTAACTCATTCTTTCTGTGACCATCGTGGGCCAACATTGCAACAACTCGTAGTGCATAACTGTAAGTGGGAAACACTGTATCAATTAACTATCGTGATTAAAACATTAATACATATGGGCCGGCAAGGCCTCTGACATACTGTATAAAATGAACCTTTGTCTACAAAGCCTCTAAGATTATTTGACATAATATGGGATAGGGTTCCAGCCTACCCATAAGTGTGTAGCAAAACTCTGATGCGATGACTCATAGACTCGGCTGCACTCCGAATAAGGTGGAGTCTTACCAATCCTTCGCGGAATACCAATCTTGTCTACTATGAGGGCTAATCAAACTGATTATCTATACCTGCAGGAATGAATGAAGCATCCCCAACAAAAGGACGTCAGTACGAATAATGTACTGAGTATGTAAGGCAGAACTGAAACATAACAATAAGTCAACATTAATTGATGACATATAAAAATTAGCCTGTATCTCTGAAGTGACACCGTATATGCATACCTATTATACTTACATATATATAATGCTTCTTTTTGAGACTATTATCCATATCGTGTGATGTATGACTGCCCAACTGATCAGTGGTAACTTCCCGACCGGCCGTAGCTCGGTAGTAAATGAATAAATGCCCAACCGGTGGTAAATAATAATACATAACTGCCCAACCGATGGTAACTGTAACTTCCCAACCGGCTGTAGCTCGGTGGTAGATGTATAACTGTCTAACCGGTCGTAGCTCGATGGTAAATGTATATGCATGACTTCCTAACCGGTGATAAATAATGATACATAACTTCCCAACCTGTGGTAACTGCCCGATCAGTCGTAGCACGATGGTAAATGCATGAAGATGCACGTATTACTATATTATAAACATTAACATCTCTATCCTATACCTCAATAGAAACTTAGGAACATACTTAGACATGCTTGAATATCACTTTATAGGAATGAATAATGTAGATATCCTTAACTGCTAAGAGTAGAACACTTATGAAATAGCATTACGTTTACGTATCGTTATTTGAATCATGCCAAAAGAAAGAAGGATTAGCCTTAACATACCTGAATCACAAAAAACCAAGTTATTCTTATTTTGGAGTGCTTGAGATAGCCCAGACCTAGCATCCTCCATGCCATTTTGAGTAGTTCTGCCACTAAAACATCTTTGCTTTTAGGATAAGCAGTGTTAGTAGTTTGTCGGTTGATTTTCCATCAAGTTTGAGCTTAGTGCTGGAATAATTGGGGAGGTTCCTAATGAATCATACGAGAGTACGAATGAAAATAAAGAGGATTTGAACGGGGAGAAAAAGATCCCCTATAATTGGTCGACTGAAGATACCGTCTAGACGCCCTCCAGCCGCTCACTCCCTTCTTCAATTACATAGTATTCCATATCTAAGAAATGTTTAACTGATTGTTGTCCAAAAAGTTGCATGTTTTCCCTTCTTATAAGATGAAATTATTAATGGATGAGCTGGTGGTTAGGAGAAGCACTAATAAGCCAGAGAGTATAAGAGTCACATAATTGGGCTTTGAGCCCTTCCACCTTGCTGCCACGTTTTGGGGGGAGAAAGATTAGCTTATCCACTTATTAGGTAATGTACCGTTACCCGATAATTAACCAATGCCGCATAATTAAGAATTATGTCAAATTACTTAAAGTTCTACTTATTTTTAATATACTTTATACATCCTACTATCATGCTAATATAGTACCTACTACATACATTATTATTTAAAACATCTATGTAAATACATATATTTTCTCAACATTTAATTTTTCTAATCTCATATAAAGAGTATAAACTTCGTACGCTTAATTCTTAGAATGGTAAAAAGATGATCTTCTTTTCTTTTGAGAAAATAATTTCTATCTTTACAATAAAGAAAATCTCATAAATTTTCATATATTATGTTTATAATTTACCATATTTGAAAATAGTATAATGGTAACTATTCAAAATTATACCTATAAAAAGTTTACTAAAATGATCCACTTAAAAGAAAATACCACATTAACATAATATTTAACGGTATCAATTCTGTTTACGGAGTCTTACAATAACATAGTTACAAATCCTCTATATTTACTTCTAGTATGTCATCCACAATGTAGTGCTAATTTACTTTCTCAATTGTATAACTCTTCCTATCCCCAGTTATCCTTGTGCTTCATGCGAGTTAATCATGTGCGGTCTTTCATTTTAACTTTGTGAAGCTAGGAAATAGTTTCTTTACTCTTTTGTAAAGACAAACAGATCGGATTGCTTTCAATGAAAATTTCAATGCGCATAGTGCCAAAGCTTAGAAACTTAATATCCTATGCACTACTTAACTAATAATCATCTATAGGGTTATCTTTATCATATGAAGGATAACAGATGAGGTCCCGTGCACAGTACATATGCATCTATTGATTGACTCAATGCTATATTTTTCAGTAAGAACAAGAGATCATATATCTTCAAGATCATATGGATTACTACGATTTATCTTAATATTAAAGTACAGGGTATAACAATCACGCTCGCAAGGTTGTATCCACCGAGGAGTTTTGTTGCCTGAATAATGCTTCCGGTGAGTTTATCTTATTCCAATACTCTGCATTGTATGATATTAGATGAACTTCTTGGATGCACTAGAACACGCATACTTTTAAAATCTAACACATTTAAGGAGATTACAGTGCATCGTTGTGTAGCAACAGCAATTCGTTTGCGTCTTCCTCTGTGAAAGTGATATCGTCCTCCCTGAGTCTTTTGCTGTGTGTTATCGATACTTTAGTCTTCTTTGCTGCCGAAAAGGTAGTTAATCTCATTTCCCCCAAAGATCATGTTGATCGTCTGGCGTGGGATTTCTTCTCCTTCTTTCAAAGATTCCTTGTTATCTCTGTTGCGATCGTAATTGTTCTTAGCTCGATCACTCAAGAATTCTCGGAGATGACCATTCTTCAATAGTGCTACCACCTCCTCCCAAAGATGTCGGCATTCCCATGTCCGGTGACCATTCATCCCGTGCTATTTGCACCATAAATTAGGAACCCTCTGGCTGGAATCGGACCTCATAGGTCTCCGAAATCGTGCTTCTTTAATGTTCCTCATGGCTGACACTAGTTCCACTACACTGACGTTGAAGTTATTTCTGATAACCTAGGGTAAAAAAGATCTCGAGACCCTGATGTTTCTTTATCTTTAAGTGATCTATTATTTCGGCCACAATCAGTCCCTCTGTCAACGGTGAACTTGTTTTCTGCTCGAAAATTTCTGCCAAGGCCGTCGGTACGCTCGTAGCGAAAAAACCGGCCCCTCGAAGTTCGCATATCCGCGTCGTAGTCGTCCTTTGACTTTTCTTTGTTCTATTCCCATCCTCTGGCCAATGATGTATAACCAACCTGGTCATTTTTTATCCTTATCTTTGACTCGTATCGATTGTGAACATCTGCCCAGGTTGTTGTTTGAAACTCAAGCAGGCTCTCCTTCAGCTTCTAGGAAGCGTCTGAACTTCTCGGATTCAATCCTTTGGTGAATGCTTCAGCTGCCCATTCATTAGGGACGACCGGGAGCAACATTCTTTCTTTTCGGAATCGAGTAACAAACTCTCATAATAATTCAGATTCTCCTTGTGCGATTCTGAATATGTCGGCCTTCCGGGCTTGCACCTTTCTGTCCATGACATGAGCTTTAATGAAAGAATCTGCGAGCATCTCAAAGGAATCTATGGAATGCTCGGGCAGTAATGAATACCATGTTAGGGCTCCCCTCGTGAGAGTTTTGCCGAATTTCTTTAGCAGCACAAATTCAATTTCGTGAGGAGCTAGATCAATTCCTTTCACTGTCATTTTATAGGTGGTAATATGTTCCCGTGTGTCTGAAGTTCCATCGTACTTTGGAACTTCAGGTATTTTGAAATGCTTCGGGATTAGTTCTGGTGCAGCACTTGGCTTGTACGGTAATTGAACATACTTCTGTCACGGCCCCAAAATCCTAAATCGGCCGTGATGGCGCCTATCGTGGAACTAGGCTAGCCAATAATCACATAATTATAGTTTCTTTCCAAAATCCCAACCTATTTCAGCATTTCATAAAATATATATAGAATTACTGAATCCATTAGGCAAAATAAACAGCTAAACAGTCTAAACCATCCCCAAAATTCGGAGTCAACATGTCATGATCATCTAAGAAATATACTACAAAACCTCCGAACGAATAACTAGATACAACATAAGAAGGGAAAACAGAGATGCTGCGGATGCTGAACAGCTACCTCTATATCCCGAACTCCGGCTCTGCACAGAATAGATGGCTAATGCTCAGTATCAGCACACAGGGGTGCAGGGAGTAATGTGAGTACGCCAACTCAGTAGTAATGAAAATAAATCAAGTCTAAGCAGCAAGAAACACATAAAAATCAATATCATCAGTTCACAATATGCACAGCGTTTCTTTCCAACAGTATATACATAGATATATGAAATCAACATGCCTTAAAAGCCAAATTCAGAAAATCCTTTGAAAAATGTGTTTTCCAGCAATTTCGGGAATAAAAATAACCGAAGGAGTTTAGTGTAAAATGAAATAAATCATAAGTAGCCCCTTGGGAAAAAACATGAATCATAAATCGCCCCTCAGGCAGAACATCACTTAGCACCTCACAACCACTCAGTATCAGCCCCTCGGGCAACCTCCCTATCACTCATGCCTCCCAATCACTTGCCACTTGGCACTCGGCACTCGCACTCAGTAGGTACATGCACTCACTGAGGGTGTGTACAGACTCTGGAGGGGCTCCTTCAGCCCAAGCGCTAATATCAAGTCACCTCGTGGCATATCATATCCTCATAATCAGGCCCTCGTCCTCACTCAGTCAGAAACTCTCAAAAGCCCCTCGGGTGTATCAGTAAAATGGGGTACTCGACCCAAAAGCATCATTTTATATCTCAAAACAGTGTAAATAAGGCTGAGTTTCGAAAACAGTTAAGCACAATATGACTGAGTGTAAATCATAAATCAACAGTGAGGAAACAAGTCGGCACAAGGCCCCAAATATGGCTTATAGCCCAAATATAGCATTAGTTTTTAGAACACAATTAAACATATGATTTAGAGTAAAATACGCAACTCAATAGTTGTCGCGGAGAGGACCAAGTCCAATCCAAAAATCAGTGCACGCCACGTACTCTTCATCCGACATGTGCGCCATTCTAAAAACAGTGAGAAATATGAAGTTCGGGGTTTCATACTCTCAGGACAAGATTTATAACCATTACTTACCTCTACCGGGCCACAGTACTAATCCGTGATGTTCTTTCCCCTAAAATTGGCTCCCAATTGCTCCAATTCTAACCAAAACCAGGTTACATCATCAATATACGCTAAAGGAACAAAACACAATCGAAAACTATCAATTTAGACACAATTCTCGAAATTCGGCCAAACCCTAGCCCTGGGATCACATCTCGGAATTTGATAAAATTTACATAACTAGAATCCTCGTCCTCCCACGATTCTATACATACCAAGAACACCAAAATCGGACCACAATTTCTCACTCAAATCCTCAAAAGAAAATTCTAATTCCATGCACTTAACTTCCCCAAATTTTTGGTTTAAATTCAACAATTTTTCGGTTTAATAACTTAGAAAATGACATAGAAACGAGTTATAAAGTTGAAAACCTTACCTCCAAGTGAGCCCCTTTGATTTATTCTTCAAACCCTCTCAAATAGCTCTAAATCCGCTTATCAATGGAGGAAAATGGACAAAATTTTGCAACAATGGGCTTTAAAACATTCTGCCCAGCACTTATATCCCCTTGAGTGTGATCGCGACTCTAGCCACGCGATCGCGATGCACAGCCCAGACCACTCTGCGCGATCGCATACCAACACATGCGATCGCATAGAACAAATCTCCATCCCACACACGCGCCTCAGAACCTTTATGCGATCGCACCAAAGTCCACGCGATCGCACTGCTTCACCTGCCCAACCTATGCGATCACAATCCTTATCACACGATCGCATAGAACAATTTTCCTGGCCCAGTCTTTTACTCTACACGATCGTGGATGAATCCACACGATCGCAGTGAAGAAATCACTGCTGCTAAAACACCAGAAAACACCAGAAAACAACAGACTCCTTAAGGCCAAAAAGTGCCCGTTTGAGCATCCGAAATACACCTGAGGCCCCCGAGACCTCAACCAATCCTACCAACAAACCTCGTAACATCATTCAAACTTAGTCGAGCCTTCGAAACACCAAAATTACATCAAATTCAAGCCTATGAACTTTGAAACTTCTAAATTTCGCCAATGATGCTGAAACAAACCAAAACACATCTGATTGACCTGAAATTCTGCACACATCTAAAATTACATTACAAACCTCCTCCAACTTCTGAAATTCCATTCCGACTCCGATAGCCTATTTTCCACTGCCAACCGGGAATCGCCAAAAACTAACTTTCGCCAATTCAAGCCTAATTCTACACCGGACATCAAAAATTCATTCCGAACACACTCCTATGTCCCAAATCACCTAATGAAGCTATCCGAGCCATAAAATCCACATTCTGAGGTCGTTTACTAATAGGTCAACTCTCTGTTAACATGCTCAGTTATTAGGCTACTTTAAGACTAAATGCCTCAATTTTCACCATAACCACTCTGGACCCAAACCAACTGACCCAACACCAAAAAAACAGGCTAGCAATATATAAAAAATACAGAAATAGGGGAAACGGGGCAAATCTCACGGAACGACCGGCCGGGTCGTTACAGTAGGTGCAGAACCTAGCCTTTAATAAATTTCCGCAGATGCGGATCCCCAGNTAGAAACAGGGGAAACGGGGCTAATCTCACGGAACAACCGGCTGGGTCGTTACAATTTCTTAGAGTTCGGGCCTTTCAATACTGGTGGTGCGCCCAGGATTTGATCCATGCGGGCGTTTACTTCCCTCATGAACCGTAAAAGCTCATATTTGAATGAATCATTCTCGTTGTTAAGACCTGATTTGCTCCCCAGCCCCATCGGAGCCAACTTCACCCCTAGGAGAGTGGTTATCAGCTCTCTGCGTTGTTTGGTCTGCAGGAACAACAAGAGGAATTGTACCTCATATGTTTGCATTATTCAAGGCCACCGATAGTTCCTGCTTCAAGTTTTTCATAACTTGATCCTGTCGCGTGAGATGGCCTAGAATGACTACATGTTGCTCTTGCACGACCCTCATAGCATCCGCTATTTGTTCCTCTTCAGCAACATCGGGAGTTGTCTCCCGAACCCGTCGGGGGTACCGCCTATCATGCACCAGTGTGGTGTCATTACCCTCATTGCGGGTATCACTAACTGAATCCTCGAAATGAGGCTGATCCCCTCGAATTTCAGGGTTGTGTGCATCGTTAACAGTGTTATCTGCCATTTTTTGCGATTTTTTCGAAGACAAAATAATCAAAACACGTTAGTAGAAAAGGCAAGGATCAATTTAATTGCACGGTTGTCCAGTCCCCATGGTGGGCACCAAATTGTTTAACCGTAAAACGGTACAATTAAATTATATGTGATTTAGAGACAAGTGAACTAATTTGATTCTGAAATAATACAATAATTAAAAAAATATACGATACATAGCCTTAGAATGTGGATGAAACGGCAGTATGATAATCCCGTAAACATGGTTTTCGGGCACAACAATGATGAGATCAAAAAGCAAAAAAGTCAAATTGTATAAGCTTTGTATAGAATACAATATATGTTTTTGCCAAAAAATTCATGTCCTTTACAATAGTAACTGAGCTTACTATTTATACCTATGTCTAGGGAAAGAGGTCCTAGGATCATGCCCTCCTTTAATGCCAATTATGAGGGTCATTGATAAAGATGTAACTGCAAACATAAATGCCAGATTCCTTGTAACGGACCGTTGCTCTTAATGCTGCAGAATATTCCTTTATAAATGCTACTAGGCGCACAACATTTAATACACCTTTATGAATGTTATCTTTTCCGGTGACAAGCGGAGTGGTTGCATTCGGTCCTCAGCCATCCCATCTTGGATTCCATGTGTCGTCCTTTTAATCAGCCACATGTCATATCATGTTCTACCCTATACATTCGGGACCTCTCCAATTATCTTTGTAGTAGTTGTGGTACAAGAGAGATGATATAAAATAAGAAAACAACATAAGAGAAAAATGATGCTTCAAAGGTGATAACGAAACTTACGTACAAAGTTCCACTTCTCGGGAATAAATGATCACCGGGTTGAATCAACTCACGAGTAGGTATGATCACGAATCTTCTGTACGACCCACGATCATGTCCATCTTCGGGGTCAGCGACAACTTAATTTTCATGGTTGTTAAGTATAAACACACCAGCACAGAAACATTTGGGAGAATAAAGATAAAGAAGGTGAAAATTTACCGAAGTCAAGTTCGATAAGAAATGGAAGTATGTCACGACCCTCCATAGAATTGAGGCTATCTGGGCAAGAAAATATTGAAACGACAACAAAAGCCTCTATCACAAGATTAATTGTCGGTTTAAACCCAAGAGTGAATGATACATGTAGACCATGGATTTGAGGAAGAAAGAGATAATTCAAAGAGAAAGCAAGGGGCAAGTTTGCAAGAGAATAAGTGAAGAGGCGGGGTTGAAGGTTTTGTATTTATAGAGGGATTTTCACGACCTCAATTTTCCTCTTTAGGATGTCATGATGGCACCTAGTCCTTAAGACTAGGTAAGCCTAACACTTACTGAATTAATGGAAAGATTCAACCAACAACTATCAAATATGAAGCAGAAATTTCTATTCAAAGTCAACAATCCCAAAACCGGTAGTACAAGTCATAAGCTCTACTGAGTTCACTAGAATATCTCTAAGTATAATTGTTTTGGAATAGATATAAACTGTACAAAAATAACTTTTAAGGTGACTCTGAGGGCTGTGAATGCGACGACAGGTATACCTTGAAGTCTCCACAGCAATATCTGATCTACTGTCTAACAATCAACGGACTCCGAAGTACCTGGATCTGCACAAAAATATGCAGAAGTGTAGTATGAGTACACTACGGTCGGTACCCAGCAAGCATCAAGACTAATCTCGGTGGAGTAGTGGTAACGTACAAGTCAAGATGCCCACTAGGAAAAATAACATGTGCATTATAGAAGTATAAAACTAATAACGGAAGCGAAAATCAATAAATGGCAACAAGAACCAACAAGTGATATAAACCATAAAGCAATAAGAACACTGTGAAGTATCGCTAAAACAAAATAAGAAAACACAAAGGACAATCAAGTAATCAAGACGTTCTAATGCAAGTTTCACAACGAAATCACTCTGTGGTACTTCATCTCATAGTCACGGGTCTCAACCCACCATCATATACGCACGACACCTTGTTTCCACATCTCTAATCACAACCGCACAGACAACTCACGTGCCAAAATCTCAATCCGCTCGGCATGATCACACGCTCACATTTAGAATTCTCCTGGCATGGTCACAAGCTCACAATCACAATCCACCCGGTATGATCTCAGTCTCACCCCCACAATCCGCCTGGAATGATCACAGGCTCACAAATCACAATCATAGCTCAACAACAACATGGAATTAGATAATACAAGAATACATGGGCATGATCAATAACTGTCAAGTTTCATACTCCTGAGCTAGTATAAGTGGTTTGGTACGATGTATGCTTGTGCGAGTGTACTATTATAGCCCAAGTCAACAAGTAATATCAAAGACATCAAATAGCTCATCGAAACAAAAAATCAAACTGCGCAAAGGTGTATGAAAAATACAAGGAAAAATACACCATCACACAAAAATCATCAACATGTTGTCTCCAAACCATCACACATCATCCCTAACATTGTCACTCTTATCTCTCTGATAGCCACCCATATCACTCCACCCTGACATTATAACTAGCCACCTTTACTCTCCAATAGCCACATGTATCACTCCGTATAATAGCCACCCGTATCGCTCCGCCCAGACAATAACACAATAGCCACCCCTATTAGCCACCATTATCACTCCATCCGGACAATAACACAATAGTCATCTGTATCACTCCGTACATTCAGCAATAGTGAGATGCCACCTTATGGCCCCCTATAACAACAACGGTGAAATTCCACCCTTATACTCCGCATGACAATAACCAACCACACAACAATTCACATGTGCTATCATAACAACAACACAACATAACAACTCGTATCACAAGTGCTAGTCGACCACAAGCTTCCTAAGGATTCAACGATATCAATAGTTTCACAACAAAAATCCCACGGCTCAACACAACGTATATAGTATCTCAATAACAACAAAATAAGCGGAAAAAGTAACTCAACAAAAAACAATTCCCCCTTTAAACACAACTTCAATTAGAAATGATTAATGACTCTCGATAACTTTAATTTCAATTAATTATTTAAGGATAACCTCGATAGTGAAAGTACTTCCATGAAATGGCAAACTTCGGACTATAGTGTATGAATTAGGCTAACAATGAAGGAGATTGCACGAACTAATACTACATCTAAATGCATGAGAATAACCCGACAACAACGGATATCATGTGGCGACGATTTCAACTAAGAGAGCTCCATAATAAAAGAAATCACATAATGAACAAAGTGATAACCACTCCAAATAAGGCAGACAAGAGCAAACTCGACAAGTAAAGAATGTGACATGTAACGACAACTTCAAATAAAGCATGTGATAGTAGACATGACGAATAAAAAATATAACAAGTGCTAACAATTCCAAATAAGTACATAAAAGATGCCTAAGAGTCTATACCGATCAATTTCCGCATATAAGCCCGAGTACGTACTCGTCATCTCGCGTACACGGCTTTCACATAACACAATTAGTACAAACAACTCAAATTCGAAGGGGTAGCTCCCCCACAGAAAGTTAGACAAGATACTTACCACGAAGATGCAAGAACGATACTCTAAAATGACCTTCTCGTGTGAAACAACCTCCGGACGGCTCAAATCTAGCAAAAAAACTTAATATTATAAATAGAATCTATAGGAAACAATTCCGGATAATAAAGCTTCAACCTTTAATGAAAACTAAAAAATCAACCAAAAGGGTCAGCCCCAGGCCCGCATATTGGAACCCCATAAAATTCATAAAATCCAAAAACCCATTCCGATACAAGTCCAACCATACCAAATTTATCCAATTCCGACATCAATTCGTCCTTCAAATCATCAGTTTACATTTTTTGAAAGTTTTCACAAATTTTCCATTTTCCCCAACTCAAACCACTAATTTAATGATAAAAATAAAGATGGAATCATGAAATAAAATCAAATCCGAGTTGAGCACACTTACCCTAAACCAATACGTGAAGAATCCTTCAAAAAATAGCTCAAATCCGAGGTATCTACCTCAAAAGATGATAAATGGAGAAAAACCCTAGATTTGGAAATTAATATCCGCTACCCAGACATTTGCACATCGCGGTCGCGAAAATAATAATACGATCGCGAAGAAGAAACATCAACTGCCCAAAGAATGCACTATGCGATCGCGAATAATAAATAATATTTCCCCACAAAAGTACTATGCGAACGGGGAACAAGAAATGCAAACATGGTACATCACTACCTAAGACTACGTGATCGCGAACTCATCTATGTGAACGCAAAGAACAAAGTATTGGCCTCCCCTGCATGGTCGCCGACTACTCGATCGCGGAACAACTAATGCGAACGGGATGAAGTAGAACTCACATGTACACGATCGCAAACCATTCACTGCGAACAAGAAGAAGGAAAAAAGGGTCACCCACCAAACATCCTACGCGATTGCGGCTGGACCTACGCGATCGTGAATAAGGACATCAGGCACCATCAAATCAACAGTACAATAACATGAAGAAATGGCCAGTAGCCCATCCGAAACAGATCTGAGGCCCTCGGGACCCCGTCGAAACATACCAACAAGATCCATAACATAATGCGGACCTGCTCGAGGCCTCAAATCACATCAAACAATATCAAAACTATGAATCGCAGCTCGAATGGAACTTAATGAACTTATAAACTTTTAACTTCTACAACTCGCGCCGAATCATATCAAATCAACCCGGAATGACGTCAAATTTTGCATGCAAGTTCCAAATAATACAACGGAGATATACCAACTTCTAGAATCAAAATCCCAACCCGATATCAACAAAGCTCCCGGTCAAGCCTCTTAACCTTCCAAGCCTTCAACTTTTCAATTTTCGCCAAAATGGATCAAATCAACTTACGGACCTCCAAATCCAAATCTGGACATACGCCTGAGTCCAAAATCACTATACGAAGCTATTGGAATCATCAAAATACCATTCCAGAGTCGTCTACACAAAAGTCAAACTTCGGTCAACTCTTACCGCTTAAGCTTCTAAAGCAAGAATCCTTCTTCCAAATCAATCCTGAGTCATCCGAACTCGACCACACACGCAAGTCATAATACATATATGAAGCTTCTCGAGACCTCAAGCCACCGAACCGGACGCTAATTCTCAAGAACCATTCAAGACCCAAGATCAAGCTTCAGAAGACTTATAGATAAGAATCTTGTAACTCATAGCTGACATGCTTAGTTAGTTTTTTTCATTTTGATTTTAATAACATGACCGCGGACCGGAGTCTCGAGGGGACCTCACTCAACTCTCGAACTCATCATTCCATCATTCTCCTTGAACTACACGCGACCTGATTTCTTTATAACTCGGGATATGGAGGCTGTCCAAAACCAGGACTCGGTTGCACATTTTTCATTTATTTTCTTCCTCTTTTGAATAACGATATGGTAAAAAATTAGTCACACGGCTCACTTTGTCTTTGCCTGAAAACTCTTCATGTTTCCAAGCAAAGAGCGGCGGTTATAAGCACCTAATTTTTTATTATATTTGAATTTTTAACACTTTTAAGTATGTAATTAACTTTAAGTTTAACCTACATATTTTTTACCTTTATTTTATTTTTAGTAGGTTTTATTTAAGAAAATTAAAAATTACAAAAAATTATATGTTCTTGATTTTAAAATATTTAGCTAGTATTTTTATTTTACACTCTTAAAAAAGAAAAGAAAAAATATTAATTAAAGCAAGAGCCAATGAGTTATTTTCATGTGACAAGATTCTTCATTCTCTTTTGTAACAAACTCATATGCACTCCCTAAAAAACTCACATGCCCTTACACAATCTTTTTTCTTGGCCACCAATTAATCCCTAGACCTACTCCTGTATATTTACACACTCATCACACAATTAGGGGGAGAGATAAGGGAAAAAGGGGCTCGAAAGAAACCCAAAACAAAAAACAGAGGAGATTCTTTGCAAAATAGATCTGAAAAAAAGTTATCTTGTGCTTCTTCACCCAATGAAAGCAGATTCCTCCATAGCCTTTTAACCCCAAAAGCTTCAGCTCTAAAACCACAAAAACGCAGTCATGTATGAGCTTTAAAATCATACTGTCCCGTCACGCAAACACCAGCCTTGAAACATAGCAAAATCACCCCAAAAGCACTATAGTGTTCCTAAAATCTATAGTGCAAGGTTGCAGTTTAGTATGATATTATGTTTGTAGAATCTTTGTATTTCTTTTTTTTTTTAGTAACATTAAGTTGTGTTAATTTCAGTGTTAGTTAGCAATTGTTTTAGTTTATTTATAAAAATAATCCAAATAGCGTTACTTTGTTTTAGCATTTGTTAGTTAGTTGTATTTCTTTTTCAGTGTGAGTGAGATTTGTTTAGCTATTTGGATTTTAGGAGATGTTTGATTATGATTGGATTAGCTTGGGTCTTACTCTTATGTCATAATTATCCCCATAATTCATGGTCTTACAACAATCTCAAATCTTAAAAAAATTAACAACTTAATGAACATCGCAGCTTGTTTTAGGTGCGTTAATTAAATTCGTGACTATGGGTACGGTTCCTGTGTCATGATCACGATATGTAAATCCCAATTCGAGTGTGCGCTTCACGTGACTCGACCAAAACTTCAAATAATAATAAAAATAAACATACTGTAGATCGTGGGTACGGTTCCCGTGACGCGATTCGCAATGTGTACAAAACAAACGAGTACGCGACATCGCGACTTATTCAAACAAATTCCATAAATAATTAAAAGTGGTTTTAAAAAGATAAAATACACAATAGGTTTAAAACATGTAATAATCATATAATTAAGTCAATTATTAATAGTTGAGCGACCGTGCTAAAATCACGAAATTCGGGAGTGCCTCACACCTTCTCCCAGGTTAACAAAATTTCTTACCTAGTCTTCTGTGTTCGCGGACCAAAAAATAGAGTCAAATTTCCTCAATTTGGGATTTAAAATAAACCGGTGACTTGGGACACTATAAATTATTCCAAGTGGAGACTCTGACTAAATAAATAATCTCATTTCGATTAATGTCACTTAAATTAGAAAAACTACTCATCCCCCTTGGCAGGCAAAATGAGGTGTGACAACTCTGGCGACTCTGCTGGGGACAGAACCCAGATCCTCTGGTTCAGGGTTCAGAATTCGAGCTTAGGATAGCTGTTATGATTGGCTTTCATGATTGTCTGATTTTTTACGTGCTTGAGCCCAATGTGCTAAATGCCGCTTTTTACCACTTTGATATTATGTGGACTGTATATAAACTGTTGCGAAACCCTTCTTTTCTCTGAGTTTTCTAAATCTTCTGGGAAGTGCATGTTGGCGTGACTTCTTTTCTATTAGTGTCATCCCTAATTTAGAACGAGGATCGAATTAGTTACAAAGCCAAATGGCCTTTTGGTTACCGGCACGTTGTCCCCCTCGGCTCGAGTTGTCCACACGGGTAAGCCACATCTAGAACAATACACCCAGGAATTAAACCTAGAATAACACAGCCTCATGCCGGATCCCTAGTAGGAATGTTTGCTTGCATCACGTGAATTTGACTTTGGGGACTCAACATAGGGGTTGGGTCCGTCTAGGACAATTGTACCCAATTTAAAAGACCATCCTCATGCATCTTACATGCTACTTGCGTATCTGTTTGTTTCGGCTTACGTGTTGACTGACTTCTAGAATAGGGAAAGAAAAAGAAAAAAAATAAAAAAGGAAAAGGAAAATGAAAAAAAAAAAGAAAATCGAAAAGAAAAATCAAGGGTGGGAGGTAGGTATTTGAATAATTCTGAAACTCTGCCGAAATTTTGAAAAAAAAAAGAAAGAAAATAAGCCAATATTTTCAAAAGTCATGTTTTCCCTGTTCCGTCAAAGCTGGCAGAACTACGCCGGTCTGATTCTCACCGGATGTGAGATACATAGGCAAATCTCATCAAAAAAAATCCAAAAAAATATTTTACTTTGCTTCCTTCTTTATAAAAGTCTTTTTTGAGGCCCCAATTTCCAAAAAAATCCAAAAAAAATATTTTTCTTTGCTTCCTTCTTTAGAAATAAAAAATTCAAATATATTTCCTTTACTTCCTTTTGTAGAAAGTCTTTCTTTTAGGCCCCAATTTTTTAATAATACAAAAATATTTTCTTTTAATTTCTTCTAAAAATCCAAAAATACTTTCATTCTTCTTTAGAAGTTTTTCTTTCGAAAATTGAAAAGAAAATTCAAGATTCAAAAAATATTTTCGTTAAAGTCTTTCATAATTTTAACATAAAAGTCCAAAAAATCCAAAAATATTTTCTTTCTTCTTTAGAAGTTTTCTTTCGAAATTCCTTAAAAAAAATCGAAATGAAAAAAATATGTTCTTTCTTCTTTATAAGGCTTTCTTTCAGAAATTAAGAAAAAACACTCAAAATCAAAAATAAAAAATTAGTTTATTTAATTTATTCTTGATCGCTTCGAACTACGCAAGATCTGATTCATGTCTCCACATGATACGTAGGCAACCTACATAGGGTTCGATCGAATCGTTTTTGAAATTAAAAAAAGGATAAAGGAAAAAAAAGAGATGAAGTTATGGGAAGTGAGAAATGAGAGGAAAGAAAAGAGTGATAATCAGAAAGAAAAAGAGAGGAAAGAAAATGAGCAAATCAAGAAGCGCAAAAGAAGAAATGAAGAAGAAAAGGCAAGAGAAGTAAAATTGGGATGATGCCTAGTTGACTTTCGCACTTTCGAAGTCATTTTAGAACCAATAATTGTGATTAGGCACATTGCATATAACATGAGATTATCTTATGTTAAATGCCCTAACGCTAACGTGATAACTTCATTTTGCTCCTTTTGTTATCTTCATTGAGCAGAAGGGTGGTTGGTTTGTGGTTATTAAACTGGTAACTCATCCCTACAACATTAAGTCGAAAGACAATGGCAGACGGCAATGGAATTGAGTTGGTTGATACTGGTGCCCAAAAGCAATTGTTTGAACAAGACATTGGGTTGGTTGAAGAGGTAAGGATGTTGAGACAACACATGGAGAACATGTATCAGGCGTGGATGACCGAGAAGGCACCACCCCCGCCACCATCTAGCTTCCTAGATGCTACCCTTACCCAAGCTCCGGTCATAGTGTCAAAAGACCCACCATATTCTCCAGATTTTCCCGCTTATCATACCTTTCCTAACCTCCCTAGTAGCTCCATTATTCGTCCTCCAACTACCTTTCCCAAAAATAGCCCTCCTGTCATATCCACTATCACAACTTCTCAACAACTTCTCTTTCATAGATCCAACAGTGAATACAAGTTCAAACCTCTCGATACCCAGTACTACTCCTCAGGGTTGGCTCATCAGGTCCACAACTCATATAACCAGAGCTCTCATAATGAGCCTCATGTTGAGAATGAAAAGTTCACAAGGACAGTGGAGCAAGATGAGATATCCAAGAAGGTGAAAATCTTAGAGCAGTCTTTAAGAAACATGCAAGGGATAGAGAGCCAGGTGAGTGTGTCTTACAAAGACTTGTGCTTGTTTCCTGACGTCCAATTGCCTGCTGGCTTCAAGATGCCAAAGTTTGATTTGTATGACGGAGATGGCGATCCTGTGGCCCATTTGAAAGGTTATTGTAGTAAGATGAGAGGCGCCGGTAGGAAAGATGAATTACTGATGGCATATTTCAGTCAAAGCCTGAGTAGGGCGGCGTTGGAATGGTACACCCACCAAGACACTAGCATGTGGTACACATGGGATGACTTAGCTCAGGCCTTTTCTCGGCATTTTCAGTACAACATAAACATTGTCCCAGATCTACTATCCTTGACCAAGATAGAAAAAAGCCTGGTCAGAGCTTTAGGGAATAAGGGTTCAGATAGAGAGAGCAGGCTGCACGGGTCAACCCCCCGATGGAAGAAGACGAGATGGTCGAGTACTTTCTTCAAGCTCAAGAGCCTACTTACTTTGGCCATTTGATCTCGATTGTGGGTAATCCTTTTAATGATGTGGTAAAAATGGGAAAAATGGTATAAGGTGGGCTGAAGTCGAGCAAGATCATGAGCTATTCTGCTTTAAAAGCCACAACACAGGCAATTCAGAACGACAAAGGAAGTTTGCTGGGTCAGAAGGAACATGATGATGTTGCCATGATTGTCTCTGGATCACGACATTGCCCAACATGTCCGTCTCACAAATATACTCAGCCTCGACTCCAACCCCAAACCTATCCCCGAGGTCCACATAATCCACTTCAGTATTGTCCTCCGAACAACGTCCGGTCATTTGTCCAACCACTAGGTCACTCTTTATGGCAAGCGCCAGCACCGCATAATACACCTTTGCCTTGTCACGACCCAAAATTTATTAAGGTCGTAATGGCACCGGACACCATCATCAGGCAAGCTAATCATTAATTTGTTGAAATAAATTCCCGTTTTAACATTTTTGAAATCATTACCTTTAACTTATTACGTAATAACTATACAAAATTCGTTAAGCAAATACGATGGTATAAATATTCCATTTTAGCAAAATATATCCCAAACACATCCCAGAACCCGGTGTCACAAGTGCATGAGCAATTTCTAAGAATTTATACAATCATTACAAAGCTTGTCCAAGATACAAATTGGATAATGGAGTTTAAAATAAAAATAAATACAATGCGAGGGAGACTCTGTTAGCTACGGATCGCCTCCGGATGATACAGCTCGCCTAAGTTTCCAAACCAGCCACATCGCTTTGAAAGTACCTGTGCAACAAAAATGCACAACAAGTGTAGCATGAGTACGAAAACAACATGTACTCAGTAAGTCGCGCGCCTAACATCAGAGAGGTAGTGACGAGAGGTCGAATTAGACACTTGCTAGAGGTCAATTTAGTATATTCAAGTGAAACACTAAGCATGAATGTCATAGAATATTTATTAAAATCAGGAATAAATCATATCAACTCCTTCCACATTTAACACTGTAAATCTTCGTCATTTTAACAACAAATAATCAAACATGGATGATTTAATCAATTAACCAATAATCAATGGAAAGAACAACTTCTTTCAAAGTTTTAATAACTTTAAACCTCTGTCATTTCAGTTGAAAACTTAAGATTTCCAGGCCAGTAATCAGGAAAAATCACAGAAAATACGCAGTAAATATCATGCGCAAGCAATGCCGAGGGTCAAACGATGCGGACCAACAATATAAACTATGCACTGCCGAAGGGTCGAACGGCTCGAACCATAGATGCATCTATTTTTCCCCGCTCGCGAATTGATCATGCGACGCAGTCAACATAACAATAATAAGGCTAGCCTGCTCGCGAATCAAACCTGCGACTCAGGTGCTCATATGTACACATATTCACATAATAAATCCGCATTTCTATCAAGAAAACAGGTACTCAGGAAAGTGGTTAAATTCTTCTTAAAGGAATATGAAAAATAGCTTTTAAATCTTTGTTTTGAAACTCATTTGCCAAGTTTTATAATATTCAATAATATAACCTTATCAGGAATACATTTATCCACGGAGAAAATCAATTCTCTTTCTAGATGATTAAGAAAATGAACTCTAGTATTCTTAGATATTCAATTACTATTTTGCTCATATTAGCGGTCTAATATTACTGGCAAGATCACAAGTACAACAGGTAAGGCATGCTAGTGGGTCCTAGACTACCCGGACATGGCACAATAGTAGCTACGCACGGACTCCCGTCACCTCGTGCGTACGTAGCCCCCGCAGATAGTAGCACATACTTAATTAGTTCACCTAGGGGGACAATTCCCCCTCACAAAGTTAGAAAGGAGACTTACCTCGCTCCGAAGTTCCATAACCGGCTTCCAAGCCCTTCCGACGACTACAATGGACGCACAGCGTGCCAAAACTATCCAAACAACGACACACCAATGAAAATATACTCTAATAGTTGCAACAATTTAAATTTCCCAAATCCGCTCAGTGAATTGACCAAAATGCCCTCGGGCCCACGTGCCCGGAAATCCAAAATTTCTCGAAGATATATTCTACCCATAGCGTTACTAGTTCAAATATACAATTTACACTAAATTCTGTGCTCAAATTAGTGATAGAAATCCAAAATACCATTTCTAGGTTTTTCTACAAAATTTCCCAATTTTTATAAATTCTCATGTATAACTCCATGTAATAACCTTGTATTTAACTTAGAAACATGAAGGAATTACTTAACTAGAAATGCATGAAGAAAATCCTCTCTTGAAGCCCCTCAAAATCTCCCCACACCAAAATAAAATGGGAGAAATGAGCCAAGAATCCCGTTTTAAAACATTCTGCCCAGGCCGATATCCGCACCTGCGATCCACCTCTCACACCTGCGGTTTTTCCTCAGCTCAAGCCAAACTTCGCACCCGCGCTCATTGTCTGCATCTGCGCCTTCGCAGGTGCGGAAAATACATCGCACCTGCACTCCCATCCAAGCCATTGAATTCCCGCACCTGCGGTGCCAAAGCCGCACCTGCGGCCAAATCCTCGCAGGAGCGGTCACACCAGACACCAGTAGCCCAGCTCCTCTTCTAACTTCAAATTTAATCCGTTAACCACCCGGAATCCACCCGAGGCCCCCGGCACCCCGTCCAATCACACAAACCAGTCCCATAACATCCCACGGACGTGCTCGAGGCCTCAAATCACATCAAACAACGCCAAAATCACGAATCGCACTCAAACTCAAACATTATGAACTTTGAAATTTCCTACTTCTGCATCCGATGCCTAAACCTATCAAATCACGTCCGATTGACCCCAAAATTTTCAGACAAGTCATATTCGACGTTACGGACCTGCTCCAACTTTCGTAATCACATTCCGACCCCGATATCAAAATTTCCACTTCCGGTCAAATTTCTCAAAAACCTTCAAATTCCTATCTTTAGCCAAATGACTTCAAAATGACCCACGGATATCCGAATTCACTTCCGATCATGCTACCAACTCTAGAATCACCATACGAAGCTATTCCCAGACTCAGAATCCCAAGCGGACATCTATAACATTGAAATGCCTTACAGCCCAAATTTATGAAATTCTTCTAAAATGCTAATCTTCCATAATATACGCCGAAACGCTCCCAGGTTATCCAAAACCCGATCCGGACATACGCCCAAGTCCGAAATCATCATACAAACCTGCAGGAACCTTCAAATCCTGATTCTGAGGTCGTTTACTCAAAATTCTAATCTTGGTCAATTTCTCCAACTTAAGGCTTCTGAAATGAGAATTTTCTTTCCAATTTGACATTAAACTTTCCGAAATTCAATTCCGACCACACCTACAAGTCATAATACTTGAAACGGAGCTGCTCATGACCTCAAACTGCTGAACGATGAGCTAGAGCTCAAAACGACTGGTCGGGTCGTTACATTCTCCCCCACTTAAACAGACGTTCGTCCTCGAACGTGCTAATAATTGCTCTGGAGTTATCTGAAATCACTGTTTAACACCTCGAGCACCTTCTCGTGCTACCACAACCCAGTTGAGCACATTAGCTTGATCAAATCTGAACATTTCTTCTTTTACCCATATAATAAGCTCAGAATCCAGTCCCAACACCTGAAATTTCTCTATCAGGCCTAGTTCCAATATATAAACACTGTATCAACTACCACACGACATACCAGAACATGACTGCATACCCTTGCTGAATTAGCACCATACACTGCATAATTCATCATCTAACCACAATGACACTCCCTGAACCTTAATAGCTAAAATTCCACGAATCTGCTGCTCCCAATGCACCTCATGATATATATATGTAATGCTGGAGATACCACCAAAACGGAGGAGATGTGTAGAAATTCATAATCAACTGCCGAGTTAACAAATCATTAAATATCTCCTCTTGACTAGAATCATCACCTCATTACGAACCAAATAATGATAATTGTACTTCAATGTATTTCACATAATCTTATCGCACTAGATCCCTGATCCAAAAATCTCGTCTCACGCAGTATTAACTGCTCAGATAACATATCACCCAAACATGACCAACAGTCTCACATGATACCACAATGCGCCAATAGGCCATAACTTGAACATGATACATAAAGGAACGACTCAGGAAAAGACTACTCAACTCACGCAACTTATAATGAACTCTTCTCAGAAAATAGAGAGTAAAACACAGAAAATAGATATAGGAACCTTACTCATCATCACACTGTTGCAGCGTGCAACCCAATTCAAATAGCATACCCGTGGCGGCGTGCCACCCGATCCCACCATAAAATTCACATAAGGAAATATACACAAAGCTGAATTGCTCATTAATACAAATTACAGAATATCGATCATAAGCACGCTAAGTGCATAATACCATCCTGGGGAGACTGATAAAGCCATATGCTCAAAAAACTCAAGCACAACTGAGGTGCGATATATATGTATACTCTGGATCTCAAGAGCTGTCCTGCTCACATAACATCATCACTACGCCGAGATCTCCACATAAGAAATTATCAAGCCATTTCACAACTCATATGGCACAATCATATTATCACATGAATTTGATGAGCACGGAACAACATCCGTTGTTCTAATACCTTTCCATGAAAAGCGCTCTACTGAAATGAACATGCCTGGCTCATACGGAGCCCATAATCATATTTAAATCCATCCACAAATATCGAGTCTACCTTGCTCGCATCAAACTAAGCTAATTGCTTTACCTGGGTCCATATTAACCCACTCCCTCTCATAATACATAAGAACAACCATCATATCCGGGACATACACCCCACAATCCACAATCAACTGAACCGAACGCCTTCTAGGCATAAATTCTCAAATAAGCAATGTTACACTTCCTTATACTTGGTCTAAATCTTCAACCAATCAGGTGACTACATGTTACACTTATACAATCTTCCTACGGTCATGCTTCCACGACCTTCCACACAAGGCAACAAGTCTGCACATCCACCACTGGCCACACTAACGTTGTAAAACAAATCAAGAACCCATAACCAGGGTACAAAGCCTCTGTCACCGAATATCGATCTCAGGTGACACTGAAGATAACACCAGCTTACTCTGAACTTTCAAATCACTTTTTCTTGCTCATCGGAGCCCCATGACATCCTTGTTAACACCGAACCGCAATCTCGATTCCTTACTTCCAGTTACATACTGCTTACTGCACCTAACATGCCATTATGAGATAGCGCAAGAATTACATCATAACTTCTGAACCACTAATAGGGTGAACACTTCATCATATAAAAACCTCTTACTTACCTTAATTCAAGAGGACAATAACAACACTCAAGTGAATTCTCACAATCACCCAACATGAAAATCCTTAAGGAGTGGTCTGAACCACCATAAGCCTTCCGGGATCCGCCTATACATAACAGGCCATACCACTCGAATGCTCCCAAATCAAATCTGTTACGACGACCGTCAAACCTCGCACACACTGTGCAAACCACACGCATAACTCAATCACACTGACGAAACTGACCACTGCCGCACATGTGCCATTTCAACCATGGCTAATCAATCTATCTTCTTTTAATCATCTTTAATTCCCTCAGGAATAATACTAACATCTGTCAACTCATAGCAACTCAACCCTCACTCATCCCGGGTAACCTTGATTCACGAGACCATGCTGCCTAAATCACGCAACCCGTATCATACCCTCCTGATAATCTTTCTACAACCTGGAGTTTATTTCTCCCACTCCTTCAATACTAACTTGCACGCTGAAATAACATGGAGCACTCCAGCCATTTTCCCTTTCTCAGGAATTATACTGCAAAAGATCGAATCTTAATCATACTGCTGCCTGAAACCCTTAAGCGTCGCATTCTTAACTTTCAAATTTATTAGGAACACTATTGAGAGTCACCCACTCTGACTGGCCCCGAATACAATCAACTCCAAGGCTCTTCTAGCACATGAACATCCTCTCAGTGAAGTACATGACTAAGTCACTACCCTTACAACTCGCATGTGCCTTAAGCATAGATTCTGAATCTTTCAAAGCCTAACCCTGGTCCAACAGGGCCAACTTTTGCACACATTTATCAAATCCCACGCACGATCACCATTTTACTCATTTCCCCTTAGCTGAAATAACTTACCAACACGCCGACAATTTGCAACCCTATGATAACACAATCCTGCAACCCAACTGCATGTGGTGGGACTCCCTCACTTATCCCGAAGCTACTCCTCGCACCACTCTAGACCCTGCCGAGATCCTTTCTCCTTTGTTAACATGATCTTTTTCAACCAATCCGTCCAATTCTTCCAAATTCTCTTGTTAGAACTCCCTAAATACTCAAATTCTCTAGCATCATTCACACGTTTTGCCTCCTACCGAATAGCCACTAGAACCCCTCACAGAGACTTGCCAACCACACAACCGCTAACCTAGTCACATGAGATAACCCACCTGTGAAAATCACCAACTGACACCTTCCAACGACGCCGTACTGCACACCCTCTACAACACTAATATCCCATCCTAAGCCTGTTCTCATTCACCAACTTTACCAGTCCGTCCGCTCCTCATGGACATCTACTAAATGCGCTACAACATCTTCAGATTCACCGCCACATTGCGTCCTTCTTCATCCCTCACGACTCCTCCCTATTGTACCCAACCTTCTGCCGAAATAACCCCCATTTCAACTTAAGCTCGTAGACCCAATCACCACCTACTAAAACTCTCAAACCTCCCCTCAAGGTAGGCAGCTATCTTACTACTGAACTCCTGTGCTACGCTGCCACTCTCCCCCTTGTTAATCTCATCCCTTTAGACAACTGCCTGATTTCCGTTCCCTACACCTGGCCTCTTAGAAAAGGGAACCACCGCCTAGCACTTCTCACATGTATTCCTTCGTCGTATGCTCCCCAATTGCTGCCTTAATTCAATATCATTCTCTGTAGCTCTTAATCCAGCAGATCACCGCGACTTCAAACTCTTCGAGGATCATCTTTCTCGAGCTGCCTTAATTAGAAATAACTATTCAATCCTGAACCACCACGCACCACGATCTCTAACAACCGCTTCTTCAATAATAATTCACAACACTCTGACCTAATGCAACCGAAGAAACCATAGCACCGACAAACTTAACACATTACATTCGATCAATGACGACGATTTCACATCACAGGTGAATATCCCACCTTACTTGAAAACACCAAGTCTTACTGCTTTATCAACCCCAACCAGACCATTCGTAATCCAAATGCCTTTTCTCTATCGGAACTAAAATACTGAAATCTCGAAATCACACTCTGAGAAGACCTCCCTTCAAACCATTCATCACCCCCAACATATGGCCAAGCATCCTATCATCATATCGACATCGCGCAATAACCAATCCTAAGCATCATCACTACCTAGGCATGGCCTTAAGGCTCTCAGAACACAGCTACTGAGCTGAAACAATACATTATCCTTCTGCAGGGCCACAATAATAACCCCAACCAATTACACATGGAAAACATCTCGCATCATACCCGTAGCACCATTTCAATTCCTCAAATTCACGATTCATAGCAAGCGCCTCGCGACGCGTAAGATTGAGTAGGAATAAGCATATGCATAAGCCTTAAAGGAATCAAATCGCATGATGAGGAATCAAGAAGGGAAGTACTCCTAACAGCCCATAGCCTCTCTAAGATTCTGTACCGATCTGCAAGACTCTACTAGACTTGCTCATGACTCGTGAGACCTAAGGGAACCTAGTGCTCTAATACCATGTTTTCACGACCCAAAATATATTAAGGTCGTGATGGCGTCGGTCACCATCGTCAGGCAAGCCAATCATTAATTAGTTAAAATAAATTCCTGTTTTAACATTTTTGAAATCATTACCTTTAACTTATTACGTAATAACTAAACAAAATCCGTTAAGCAAATACGATGGTTTAAATATTTCATTTTAGCAAATATATCCCAAACACATCCCAGAACTCGGTGTCACAAGTGCATGAGCAATTTCTAAGAATTTATACAATTATTACAAAGCTTGTCCGAGATACAAATTGGACAATGGAGATTAAAATAAAAATAAATACAATGCGAGGGAGACTGTGTCAGCTGCGGATCGCCTCCGGATGATACAACTCGCCTAAGTCTCCAAACCAGCCACATCGTTGTGAAAGTACATGTGCCATAAAAATGTGCAGCAAGTGTAGCATGAGTACGAAAATAACGTGTACTCAGTAAGTTGCTCGCCTAACCTCGGAGAGGTAGTGACGAGAAGTCGAATTAGACACTTGATAGAGGTCAATTTAGTATATTCAAGTGAGACACTAAGCATGAATGTCATAGATAATTTATTAAAATCAGGAATAAATAATATCAACTCCTTCCACATTTAACACTTTAAATCTTCATCATTTTAACAACAAATAATCAAACATGGATGATTTAATCAATTAACCAATAATCAATGGAAAGAACAACTTCTTCCAAAGTTTTAATAACTTTAAACCTCTATCATTTCAGTTGAAAACTTAAGATTTCCAGGCCAGTAATCAGGAAAAATCACAGAAAATACGCAGTAAATATCATGCGCAAGCAATGCCGAGGGTCAAACGATGCGGACCAACAATAATAAACTATGCACTGCCGAAGGGTCGAACGGCTCGAACCATAGATGCATCTATTTTTCCCCGCTCGCGAATCGATCATGCGACGCAGTCAACATAACAATAATAAGGCTAGCCTGCTCGCGAATCAAACCTGCGACTCAGGTGCTCATATGTACACATATTCACATAATAAATCCGCATTTCTATCAAGAAAACAGGTACTCAGGAAAGTGGTTAAATTCTTCTTAAAGGAACATGAAAAATAGCTTTTAAATCTTTGTTTTGAAACTCATTTGCCAAGTTTTATAATATTCAATAATATAACCTTATCAGGAATACATTTATCCACGGAGAAAATCAATTCTCTTTCTAGATGATTAAGAAAATGAACTCTAGTCTTCTTAGATATTCAATTACTATTTTGATCATATTAGCGGTCTAATATTACTGGCAAGATCACAAGTACAACAGGTAAGGCATGCTAGTGGGTCCTAGACTACCCGGACATGGCACAATAGTACCTACGCACGGACTCCCGTCACCTCGTGCGTACTTAGCCCCCGCAGATAGTAGCACATACTTAATTAGTTCACCTAGGGGGACAATTCCCCCTCACAAAGTTAGAAAGGAGACTTACCTCGCTCCGAAGTTCCATAACCGGCTTCCAAGCCCTTCTGATGACTCCAACGGACGCACAACGTCCCAAAACTATCCAAACAACGGCACACCAATAAAAATATACTCTAATATTTACAACAATTCAAATTATATAAAATTTCACAACTCCACTCAGTGAATTGATCAAAATGCCCTCAGGCCCACGTGCCCGGAAATCCGAAATTTCTCGAAGATATATTCTACCCATAGATTTACTAGTTCCAATATACAATTTACTCTAAATTCCATGCTCAAATTTGTGGTAGAAATCCAAAATACCATTTCTAGGTTTTTCTTTAAAATTTCCCTATTTTTATACAAATTCTCATCTATAATTCCATGTAATAACCTTGTATTTAACTTAGAAACATGAAGGAATTACTTACCCAACAATGCATGAAGAAAATCCTCTCTTGAAGCCCCTCAAAATCGCCTCACACCAAAAGAAAATGGGAGAAATGAGCCAAGAATCCTGTTTTAAAACATTCTGCCAGGCCGATATCCGCACCTGCGATCCACCTCTCGCACCTGCGATTCCGCAGGTGCGCCCAAACTTCCGCACCTGCATCTTTTCCTCAGCTCAAGCCAAACTTCTCCCCTGCGCTCATTGTCTGCATCTGCGCCTTCGCAGGTGTGGAAAATACATCGCACCTGCGCTCCCAGCCAAGCCATCGAATTCCCGCACATGCGATGCCAAAGACGCACCTGCGGCCAAATCCTCGCAGGTGCGGTCACACCAGTCACCAGCAACCTAGCTCCTCTTCTAACTTCAAATTTGATCTTTTAACCACCCGGAATCCACCCGAGGCCCCCGGGACCCTGTCCAATCACACGACCTAGTCCCATAACATCCCACGGACTTGCTCGAGGCCTCAAATCACATCAAACAACGCCAAAATCACGAACGACACTCAAACTCAAACTTTATGAACTTTGAAATTTCCAACTTCTACATCCGATGCTGAAACCTATCAAATCACGTCCGATTGACCCCAAATTTTGCACACGTCATATTCAACGTTACGGACCTGCTCTAACTTCCGGAATCACATTCCGACTCTGATATCAAAATTTCCACTTCCGGTCGGATTTCTCAAAAACCTTCAAATTCCTATCTTTAGCCAAATGACTTCAAAATGACCCACGGACATCCGAATTAACTTTCGATCGCGCTCCCAACTCCAGAATCACCATACGAAGCTATTCCCAGACTCGGAATCCCAAGTGGACATATATAACACTAAAATGCCTTATAGCCCAAATTTATGAAATTCTTCTAAAATGCTAATCTTCCATAATATACGCTGAAACGCTCTCGGGTTATGCAAAACCTGATCCGGACATACGCCCAAGTCCGAAATCATCATACGAACCTGCAGGAACTTTCAAATCCTGATTCTGAGGTCGTTTACTCAAAATTCCAATCTTGGTCGATTTCTCCAACTTAAGGCTTCTGAAATGAGAATTTTCTTTCCAATTTGACTTTAAACTCTCCTAAATTCAATTCCGACCACACCTACAAGTCATAATACCTGAAACGGAGCTGCTCATGACCTCAAATTGCTGAACGACGCGCTAGAGCTCAATACGACCGGTCGGGTTGTTACATGCCTTCGCAACATTTTCAAAAATCCAGCAACCCTAGAAAACTAGGGAATCGAGGGGAACAAAGGCAAAGAAATAGTTTCATGCCAATCGGAGAATCCTACACAAACTGTTTTGAAAAGTTAAAATATTCTGGCCTAATTAAGCCGCTCCTCGGCTATACTCCGGACCCATATGCAAAAGGTTTTGATCCCACTGTACAGTGCATGTACCACTCTAATGTCCAAGGGCATATCATTGAGAATTGTCGTGCTTTGAAAAGGGAAATAGAAAGAATGATTCAAGAAGGGATAATTGTGATCCAGGATAGTGACACCCAGAATATTGCGCAGAATCCTTTACCTGCAGATGATGATGCGCACTTTGTGGGGATGATGCATGGTGACCAGGAGTGTGAGAGTCCTCTTGGGAACTTGCTGGCTGAAGTTAATGATTTTGAAATTGGAGAAGGCTCTAATGATTCTGATGAGCAAATTTGTGGCTAAATGTCAAGCTTAGCAGTTTAAAAGTCATTTTCTCCTCACTAGGAAGGAGTCTTGGTATCTTGTTTTGATGTTTTTTTATTATCTGGGTTATTTCAGGGTTGTGATCCAGATTTTATTTTTTTATTATGTCAAATTCTTCTATCCACCTATTGTGTTGGTGTGAGTCTTGTCTATCTGTTCTGTTGTGCTTTCATTATTGTCACGACCCAAATTTTCCTCCATTGGGTATCGTGATGGCACCTAGTCTTAAGGACTAGGTAATCCTAATATTCACGGAATAACAACAATAATAATAAAATCTAACATTTTTCTAAAATAAATAATTCTTTATACATTGCATTTTCCCAAAACCCGGCAGTACAAGTCATAAGCTTTATAGAGTTTACTACAACTTCTAATTACAACTGTTTGGAAGTAAGCAAAAATAGTGTAAATACAAAATAGGAAGGTGACTCTGAAGCCTGCGAGCGCAACGACAGGTTTACCTTGGGTCTCCTCGGCAAGAATCCGCACAGCTACTAATGATCAATACCTGGATCTACACAAAAATTTGTAGAAGAGTAGTGTGAGCACACCACAGTGGTGCCTAGTAAGTATCAAGACTAACCTCGATAAAGTAGTGACGAAGACTAGTCCAGATACCCACTGGTCTAATAAACTGGCCAAGTATCAATATAGGAATAAAGGGGGAAAAACGATGTACACATAAAGGCTACGCAATAAAGCAACAACCCAGTAAATTTCGATAAAGAAGGAAAACAATAAGTATCAGCGAAAACCATGAAACAACACAAAGATTGAATAGAACACAAACAAATATGGAATGTAAATATACAACACGAACATGTAATGTCTCAGCAACTTCAACCCCTTCTGTATCAAATTCTTAGTCATTTCCACGAGGTTCCGAACCTCGGACCACCACCACTTACGGGTCCCAATATTTGAACCCTAACACTTAGCATCTTGCGCCCTCATTCGAGTACTAACTGCACGGACGTGCCCATTGGGTCATTTCCACCCATATGGTAAGTACAACAAGAGTATCTATAATTGATAACAACGAAGAGTCCTAAATCCATTAATAGTATTGAACTGCGTGTATGCTTGTGCAGGTGTCCTAACATGATTCAACAACTAATAAGCATAAGGGAAGAAAAGGGCAACTCGTACATGTCATCTCACAAATTTCCACACGAATAAACTCACATAGTAAGTGTTCCAGTACGTAATATCAACAAAAAGAAATGCCCCCAGGCCAACGCAAGTATCACAAAACAATCCTTGACATAGCGTACCTTGTCTCGCCACGTGTGCAATAGTAAAGTATATGCCCACCTTGTTTCACCAGACGTGCATAAACATGTTTCCACCTTGTCTCGCCACATGCGCAACCCTCAATCTCATATCCCGCCTTGTCACACCGCATGTGCAATATCAATAGTAAACACGGAACGGCAGAAACCCCGTGCAAATCCCATATCAACAACTGCACGATAGAAACCTCGTGCATTACCACAACAAGTGCAACAACAACAATGGCAACAGTTCAAGATACAACAAATACATCAAATCAAGAACCTTCGATCACAAGATAGAAAAAACTAGTTCACAATAAATAAACATAATAAGGAAAGCTAGGCATATTAAGAACCGCTCAACAAGGAAGGAAAATAGCATGTAGCAGTCGCACCTAAATGCATGGGTTAACAACAAGAAATCAATACGAATCTGATAACTCTATTTACGGGCAAGTAAACTAAGGTATAGTTTATCCAAACTTCCTTTAAGGTCGGCAGTTTCAAGGGTATTTAACAATTTTATTTAAGGACAAGCAACGTGAAAATAATCATAGCCTCAGTTAAGACCAAACCACTATAGAATGAGATGAAGATAATTACAATGAGAGATAGGCTGTTAAGAAGACATAGCATAACAGTAAAAAGAAAATAAAATCTTCAGATAAGTCAATTAGGAGTCAAATAGGCAATAGGAGTAAATCCAAAAGTAAGAAATTCTACATTTAAGAAAATAAAGATGAAACTAGAAATTCTAAGATTCCTAAAGGGTCAACTTTCCACAAATAAGTTCTAGCGCGCACTCGTCACCTCATGTACACGGACTGCAATCAACATAGAAGACTCAAATCCTAAGGGGTAATTTCTCCCACACAAGGTTAAGCAAGATACTTACCTCAAAGACGACAACCCGGTAATCTAAAATGAACTTCTCGAGCGAAAAGACCTCCGGACGGCTCAAAATCAACTAAAACAACTTCAACATACACATAAAACTTGTAAGGAACTATTTCGAATAATAAAGTTTCGACCTTTAGAAAAATATAAAAATCGACCCAAAAGCCAACCCCTGGGCCCGCACCTCGAAACCTGTCAAATTTTACAAAATCGGAATACCCATTCCAATACAAGTTCAACCATACAAAATTTATCAAATTCCGATACCATTGGTCCCTCAAATCACGATTTTTGATTTTACAAATCTTTGAAAACCAACATTTTCCTCAACTCAAAACACAAATTAAATGATGAAAATAAAGATAAAATCATGGAATATATTTAATTCTAGTCGAAGAACACTTACCCAATCAAATTTCATGAAAAACCCACCAAAAATTGCCAAGAACCGAGCTCTAGAAATCAAAATGTGATAAAAATGACCTAACCCTCGATTTTGGAATATAATATGTCTGCCCAGATTTTTAAGCATTGCGATCGCAAGAGTTTAAGTGCGATCGTATAGAGTAAAATAATTATTGGCCTAAAACGTGCAATGCGATCGCGTAAGGACTGATGCGATCGCATAGAAGGAAAATATTTACTGACCAAAAAATGTGATATGCGATCGCGTGTGGAATGATGCGATCGCATAGAAGGAAAATGTTTACTGACCAAAAAAGTGTTATGCGATCGCGTGTGGAGTGATGCAATTGCATAGAGTAAAAATTGGACGGGTCACAGAACACTATGCGATCACGTCTATTCTTATGCGATCGTCTAGAAGAAAAACCAGAAGACAGAATCAGCAGTGATGAATAGAAGAAAATTGACTCGAAGCCCATCCGAAACACACCCGAGGCCCCCGAGACCCCGTCTAATCACACAAAAAAGTCATATAATCTAACACGGAGTCGCTCGAGGTCTCACATCACATAAAACAACGCCGAAACGACGAATTGAACCAAAAATTAAACTTATAAATTTTCAAATATCAAAACTCGGTCTGAAACCTATCAATTCAACCCGGAATGATGCCAAATTTTGCAGACAAGTCATAAATGACACAACGGACCTACAGCCACTCTTGGAATTCCATTTTGAGCCCGATTTAAAAATTTCACCTATCGGCCGAAATTGCCAAAATTCTAACTTTCGCCGAATTACCTCAAATTACTCTACGTACCTCCAAAACCAATTTCGGACGCGCGTCTAAGTCCAAAATCATCATACGAAGCTGTTGGCATCACCCAAAACTCATTCCGAGGCCGTTTACTCAAAAGTCAAACCTCCGGTCAACTTCCTTCACTTAAGCTTCAAAATTTTAAATTTTCCATCCAATTCGACTCCGGATTATCCGGTAACTGAATCCAACCATGCACGCAGGTCGATATACACAATGTGAAGCTGTTCAAGACCTTGCGCCACCGAACGGAGCTTAAATTCCCAAAATGACCGGTCGGGTCGTTACAATTATCCAGGTTATTTTAGGGTTGTATCTCGGATTTTAGGTCGGAAATGTCTCTCAAGCAGTTTGAGGTAGATCATTCTGTTTTGAAACGCATCCCTCCACATCAAGATAAGGACGAGTTAAGTCCTCTTCGAACTGGCGAGGGTCATTCATTGGGAAAAAGGTATTGTCCATTGGCACTTCGTGTTTGTGTTGATGCCATCAAGAGACATTGTGCATGGTTCTTCTGCTTATTTTCAGTTGCATGATTTGTACTTGGATTTATCAAAGTTTGGTATGATGAAGGCATTTTATTCTGCTACCCCGAACACTTTTATCTTTTGCTACCCTTTTTGAGCCTTAATTTGTTTTCTTTCATACCCTTCTTTTGGAATCCGAAATAGAAAACAAAAAAAACAACAAAAAAAGAGAGAAAACAAAAAAAAGAATACAGAAAAAGAGAAAAATAGAAGAAAAAAAAGAAGAAAAGAAAAAGAAGAAAAAGAAAAGAAAAAAAGCAACAAAAACAAAACAACGTTTATGTTTGAACTATGTTCGACCTGATTCCTTTTAAGGATACGTAGGCAGCCTTACTCCGAGGTTCGGTCGCATCAAAGAAAAAATCCAATAAAATATTCCCTAGACTCCAAGAAACTGGGGCAGAAGTTTTAATTCTGGCCAAAAGATCTGATTCCAAAAGTTGTAATTTTGAACCCTTTCATCTTAAATTATTTTGAGCCTTCATGCCACCCTTTCTTTCCAACCTTGTCCAAAACCCTACATTACGGTCCAAAGAATAACCTTCCGATCAATATTTGAGGATGTCAAATCAAGTGTGTGGTGAAAGCATGATCTTCCTTCATCATGGGTAATACATTTGTTCTCAGCACAAAGAGAGAAAGTGATCAAATGAGTGAGTCTTATCGGTGGAAACCCTTATGGGCACCGTAAGGCGATGATGAGTTGAGAAAAAGAGCAAAATGAGAGAGGCTTGATGGTGAAAACCCTTCAGGGCACTAGAAGTCAACTGAGGATTGTGGATCAGATAGGACGATTGGAGCGTTGAAGCCTAGTTTCACAGCTTAGAGGCATATCAAGAGTTTAAGATTAGACTCACTTGACAGATCAGACCGCTTAATCCAAAATGCATGTCATGATCAGTAGAGCTGGCCTGCAAATCAGATTAGTTTCTAATTTGTTCATTTTCCTAGGTAAAAAACAAAGAAAAAGAAAAAGAAAAGGAAAAAAATTGTTTTTTGTTTTTTGGTTTGCTAGATACCATCTCTTCTTGTTTTCTCCTTACTTTGTTCCTCTTGTGTTGTTTGAGTCCCTTTTGAGTCTATTTTTGTCAAAACAAGTGAGAAATGACTTTAAAACCTGCTACCAGCTTTTTAATCACAGAAAGCAGAGTCTGGCAAGCACGTCAAACTGGCATAAGATGTGGGAGAACCGTGTGTGCACTGAGTTGGTGATAATAGATGTTTCTTTGGGATTGATGTAAAATGCAAAGACTTGGTGAATGTTAGAAAACGAGTGTGATGCATCGGGCATAAGGTATTGGACTTAAAAAAATCAGGAATATTTCTTGTGATAAGGTTTGTCCATAAAATGGTTAGTCAATAACAGGCAAGGTCTTCCAAGTTTAAGTCAAGGTTATCAGGGCAAGTGTAGAAGCAGTCGCTTTCAAGGTCAAGGCCACAAACCAACCACCATGTTTTAAAGTCACAAGTTTTATTTGTTTGAAATAGGGATGAAGTCTATGTTCATATCAAAGCTTGGAAGCTTGAATATTTCAGGTGTAATGGCCCAATTCTGCTTACGCAAAGGCTATTGAGAAGATCACACATCACCCCTAGGAGATGCACTTCCTAGTCTGGGTCTTTCAGGTTATATTTTTGTTTAGGATACGCACTTCTTAAATTGAGATTTTACCCCTAGGAGACGCACTTCCTAGTTTGGATCATTTAAGTTCATTCCTAGGAGACACACTTCCTAGTTTGAGTCATTGAAGTTTTGCCCCTAGGAGATGCACTTCCTAATCTTGGTGTTTCAGGTTATACTGCTTAGGAGACGCACTTCGTAAATTGAGGTTTTACCCCTAGGAGACGCACTTCCTAGTCTGGGTATTTTAGTTTATTCTTTTAGGAGACACACTTCCTAAGTTCAGATTTTACCCCTAGGAGACGCACTTCCTAGTTTGGGCCATTTACTTTCATTCCTAGGAGACACACTTCCTAATTTGAATCATTGAATTTTCAACCCTAGAAGACACACTTCCTAATCTGGGTCTTTCAGTTTATTCTTTTATGAGACAAACTTCCCAAATTGAGATTTTACCCCTAGGAGACGCACTTCCTAGTCTGGGTCATTTAAGTTCATTCATAGGAGACGCACTTCCTAGTTTATTCATTGAAGTTTCACCCCTAGGAGATGCACTTCCTAGTCTGGGTCTTTCAAGTTATATTTTTGTTTTAGGAGACGCAGTTCCTAAATTGAGATTACACCTAGGAGACGCACTTCCTAGTCTGGGTCTTTCAGTTTATTCTTTTAGGAGACGCAATTCCTAAATTGAGATTTTACCCCTAGGAGACGCACTTCCTAGTTTGATCATTTAAGTTCATTCATAGGAGACGCACTTCCTAGTTTGAGTCATTGAAGTTTCACCCCTAGGAGACGCACTTCCTACTCTGGGTCTTTCAGGTTATACTGTTTAGGAAACACACTTCCTAAATTGAAGTTTTACCCCTAGGAGACACACTTCCTAGTCTGGGTCTTTCAGTTTATACTTTTAGGAGATGCACTTCCTAAATTCAGTTTTTACCCCTAGGAGACGCACTTCCTAGTTTGGGCCATTTAAGTTCATTCCTAGGAGACATTGTCACGCCCCAAAATCGAGGGACGCGACCGACACTCAACCGGGTGACCCCAGTCACGCGAACTTGATTTGCCTTTCCTACCCAATGTGCTTCCCCGTGTTTATATTATCCATTATTTATGTGAAACAGTGAGATAAGCTTAAAAGTGTGTGATTACCACAATAAATCCAATTTTTCCTCATTTTACATTATTATACTAGATTTCCCAAAACATACATAATAGATACAACACTTCCCAATACGGACAACGATTACGAGCAAATAAAACCACTACCCAAAAATATATATACACACCCACATAGTGTCTACGGAGTCTCTAAGAGTACTAGGAGTTTATACCATACTTGCCGGCAACAAGGCCCCGGATATACCTTATAATACATAATATACTCAAAAGGAGATGGCATGAACTACACATGGCCTCGAGAGGAAGTGGGGCTCACCAGTACAGCTGAGAAAAGGATGAGGAGAAAGCACCACTAACGGCGAGTTGAGCAACCTGCTATGGACCCACCTACATCCATATAAAAAGATGTAGCGCCCCCGGCAAAAGGGACGTTAGTACTGTGGAATAGTACTAGTATGTATGAATAAACTTTATCCCAAGTACAATCAAACAATACACAATTAAGAGACAGTAATAGAACCAATCAATCAATGCACGTGGAAAGAAACAACCAAAATCAACAAGTTTCACAATCTCTCCTTTTTCCCTTTCAACATCACCCTATTCAAGAGTTTCCCAGATTTTCACTTCAACAGTGATAATGATCACAGTCCACCCTTATTACCTCGGCCACCCTTATTACCTCACATCATAGATTTTTATTTCAATAGTGATAGATGATCACATTCCATCCTTATTACCTCGGCCACCCTTATTACCTCACATCTCATTATCATTATTAGTTCGTGTTGCGGCGCGCAACCTGATCCCACCCGACAATCATATTTCGTAACAACAACCACAAACAATCAAATCACAAGAATTCTTCCTTTCAAGGAACACAAGTTCATATCAACAATTCGTTATTTGAGCTCAAGGCACAATGACTCTCACCAAGCAGTAATTCATGTACACGGTGTT
>ML427690.1:0-23251 GCA_005239525.1 Nicotiana knightiana
ATGACTCTCTTACAAAGACTTTCACACACTAACTTATAGTACTTACTACAAGCCACTTTGTTTCTAACGTAGTTACAAAATACTTTGACTTATGACTAAAGCTAGTCACAACACAAACACGGATGGTTTATGATTTTTGTATTTCCTAAAACTAGGCTTCTAATAAAGCAAGATATGATACAATAGAAACAAAATACAAGATTACAACTCAACTAAAGGACACCTAAGAACACATAGTGAAACTGGTCCGTATTAGTGGAGTTGTCTTCTTGTTTTTAACACACTTGAGTCTTGAATGCTGGAGCAGATCTTCAATGCTCTTTTGAATGAGAGTAGATGCTCAAGTGAATATCTTGTTTGTCTCAAAACAAGATATTATATCCCCAGGACATCCCAAGAAGGTTGCCCATGCTTAGTTGGTACACTCTTCAACCAATGGGAAGTGACTGCTGCACTATTTCTGCACTTAGTGTGCACAGTTGCACGCAATCACTTTCTGTCACAGTTTTCCAATTGTAGAGTTGACTTGTACTTCTGTCAGGGGAATGTCAAGGGATCAGGTCCCTAGAGTTTTTCCAGAGAGTTCAGGCGTACACTACCCAGATTTTTTGAGCTTATGCGGACTGGTTGTGCTGGTTATGCATCAGATCCTTTATCTGGTTCTTGACATAAAGTTTGTTAGATCATCAAAATATAAGACTAACCCTTCATTCAGGAAATATGAATTCAATTGCTATTTTTTAAAAACCTATATTGAAATAAAATAACATCACTACCTTCTCTCCTTAAAAGACTTTCTTGTCCAATAAAAAAAAATTAGGATATGACAAAACATGTCAGTTAATTTTTAAAGCTGTATTTTTGTTATACTGCTATAGTTTTTTAATTCACCTATTCATTTATAGAAGTTCATGAGGCAAACTTATCTCTTTTTTGTATTGTGTAATGGTACCAAGAACTACAAGGTAGTCGACGACAAGACGGTTTTCTTATATTTATTTGAGACATTATATACCAAAGTATGTATTCTTTCATTTTTTGTAAGTATCAAATCCAACATACTGAAAATTCCAAGGAAAAACTAAACGAAAAAAACATGCATAATTTCACTTCTTCTCTTAGTAATCGAAAAAACCCTAGCCAAGGGTCTATCGGACGGTCTCTTTGCCTGCATAATATATATAGGTTAAGGTCTCTATATATACTATTCTTCGCAAATCAGACATAATTTCACTTCTTCTAACTTTTTTAAATTATTGGGATAGATTAATAATTTGTACATATTTAATAATTTTTTTAATATATAGTTTGGATCAAAGTTACTGACCGGTTCTGCCGAAATCACAATGTATATGCTAGCTCCGCCCTTGACCCCAAACTCTACTTGTAAAATTATACTGAATATGTTATTGTCGTCGTCTTTTTTATTGAAAAATACGTACCTTATTGCTGGCTCCTAGTAATTTAGAGGAATCAAAAGATCCATTACTATGAAACAAAAAAACCACAAATATAACAAGGATGAAAACAGCTCAAAAGATTGTTCTCGCGATGTTTCTCATGGTGATTTGAAGATACCAATAATGTTGTTTCTTGAAATCAACTAAATCTAACTTTGAATTGATTAAGAACCCAACTTTTGTTCTCCCTATAAATATATGTAAATTCATTCTAATTTTCGTATCTCATTTTTTTGCTATTTGATATTATAACATATAAGAGATTTTTGAATATGGCTGAATCTCATGTTTGCTTCTCTACGCTTCTGGTTATACTTTTTAGCCTACTCCTCATTACGAAAACGGTGAGTTTTTCGCTCAACTTCTTTATAACAGTCATTTTTCATAACAATACTTTATAATAATGATCATATTTTTTTTAAAGTTAATTTTTTATTATGTTATAATATATGTTCTCTATAATAACATTTTATTATAATAATAATAAAAAAATTGATTCAACGAGTTGTTATAGAGAAATTTGACTGCATTAAAAAAACATAAATTTAATACTATTTATGTCTACAAATGTTAAAGTTATGTAGTGCAATATGGATTTCGAGAGTCAAACAAATATGTTTGCTTGTGACTTTTTTTAAGCCTTGGAGATATTCTGAATTATTAATTATTTATGATTTATAATATTTTTTTTAATGTATTTTCCATATATGTGAATTTCATTCTAATTTTTCTCTATCCTTTTGTGGATTGCAGATGTTAATGCTTTGGAGGATGGAATTTGCAAGAAATTTAGTTCTACATTTAGTGGGCAATGCTACGTGTCAGCTCATTGTGAAGCCACATGTGTTAAGGAGGGATCGCCATCTGGAGAATGTGAATGGAAAGGAGTTCATTGGGGCTATGTTTGCATGTGCCAATATTTCTGCTGAATGAAATCTTGAAAATACTGCTCAAATCCAAGAAATTTAAAAGCCATGTTGTTATTTATATTACACTTGACTATTGTTCTTGAGTGCAGAATAAGACTTTTATCAGTTAAAAAAAAAGCAGGTTAATTAATTGTTCCTGCTGTTACTTGTGTTTACTCATGATTAGGAAAAAAAATGGGATGCATCTTTTGTGTATGTACTATGTATTTTTGCAATAAAAGAGTACATTTTTTAAGATATCTATAATATCTTTATTTTTCGCTCAGAGTCTGATCTGAAATAGAAACTCATGAATGAATTCAACTTTTAAAATTTTTAATTAACATTAAATTTATTATATTTTTTGAAGTTACGAGTTCATACCTATTGTATTTGTTGCAATTTTTATATATACTTATGATTCGCTTTTGAAGTACTGATTCAAATGAACTCTTACCACGATGAATTTTCCTAGTCAAACTCTCTTGATTTGGAATTTATTTGAGTTACGACATATATGAGCTATAATTCTATAGCAAACTTATTTGACCATTCAAAATATGTAATCAAAACATGAAATAATATGTTAAGAAACTAAAACTATGAAAAAATATAAGAAATACTTACAAATTATATTGTAGTAATAAATACTCTTTTCGTTTTAATTAATGTGAACATGCTTGATTGGTCACGGATTTTAAGAAAAAATGAAGATTTTTGGAATATGTGGTTCTAAACAAGTCAAAAAGGGATTCAGAATTTTTGTGTGATTATAAAAGATTCTTATTAAAGATAAAATTGTAAGTTTAAGCCAAATTGTTTCCAAATTTAGAAAGGGGTCATTTTTTTTGGAACGGACTAAAAACGAAATAGGTTCACATGAACTGGAACGGAGAAATCAGATTACTATTTTTAGGTATAAAATAAGTTTAAAAAGTGTATTCATATAACGACGATTTGGGTTCAGCTTGGATTTTCATTTTTTAAAAAGTTATAATCAAACCAAAATCATTAATGGTTTTAAGAAAAAGAAAAAATAAATCAAATCGCTAGTCGATTTTATTCCCTTCAATTTGATTCAATTTATCGATTTAGTGTGGCTCGTAGATTTTCATTGAATACCCTACCTCTTAGTTATTCCTTATTGCTTCAAATGGTGAGTCAAAATTAAAATGACTCAAAGTTATACACATTTATATAATTTATGAAGAATCGTAGCATTATTTACTGGTTACCATATTAAAGTTATGAATTGTTACCTATTGGTGTATTTGATAGTACAAAATCTTTTTATACTATCAACACATAAATAAAAGTAAAATACATGGGGGAAATGGGGATCACTGTAACGCAAACTGCATTAGGGAGGGAAATTCGAGGATTTTTACTGGTGGAAATTTAAATTCGCGCTGGTCGGAGTCCCTGATCATGCTCAATTATGTCTATTAAAAGACTAAGCGGGCGTTACAAATATAATCCAGATATTTTGCCCAGAGTAGAATCTCACAGGAAATTAACGTATCAAATGTCGCCTTTAGATTACTAGATTCTCAATAGTCAACTTTCTCAAACGTTGTGTATATCACTTTGTGTTGTTTCTACTACTACAACTGAACAAAAATAATAAACTTAAGATTAACTAACAATAAGATGTAAACAATTGGATTAAAGGTCTAAGGTTATGGTTTCCCCCGTTAGTGAACTTCCTTCTTGTTGTGACGACCCAAAGGGTCATCACCTATGTTATTACCCATCCTGTACTTCCGAGGCCTTGAAAACCTCATTTGTATTGGTCTCGATTTGCGTGCGTAGTTCGGGCGCGTAGCCGGACAACTTAAATATGAGATTCTGTGAAAAATGCTAAGATTTGATATTAAAATGAATAAATTTGACTTCGGTCAATATTTTGGGTAAACGGACCCGGACCCGTAATTTGACGGTCCCGGAGGGTCTGTCGGAAATATGGAACTTGGGCGTATGCCCGAAATCGAATTCCGAGGTCCCAAGCCCGAGAAATGTATTTTCGAAGAAAATTATTTTCTAAAAATAATAAAGGTCTTTGAAAATGAATAATTATGTGAAAACCATGTTACCGGGCCCGTATTATGGTTCTGGAGCCCGGAACAGGTTTATTATATGTTATGTGAATTATCTGTGAAATTTGGTGTAAAACGGACTTGAACGACGTGATTCGGATGAAAATTGGAAAAGTTAAGCTTTATGAAGTTCTTAAGAAAATTTATGAGTTTTAAGGTTTAATTCCTTGTTTTTGATGTTATATTGTCGATTTGATCACACGGTTAAGTTCGTAGGATGTTGTTGAGTTAGTGCACGTGATTTGTTAG
This sequence comes from Nicotiana knightiana, assembly GCA_005239525.1. NCBI lineage: Eukaryota > Viridiplantae > Streptophyta > Magnoliopsida > Solanales > Solanaceae > Nicotiana > Nicotiana knightiana. Next base: position 4,714 of record ML427690.1, read on the forward strand.
GAGCCCCGAGGGCTCGGGAGTGTTTCAGAGGTGCCTCAAAATGATTTTGAACTTAGGAACATTGGTGGTTTTGCTTCAGCTGTTGCAGGTTCATTTGTTCTTCGCGATCGCGAAGCCTCTTCCGCGTTCGCGAAGCTTTAAGTTTTCCTTCATCGCGTTCGCGTCCATTCCCTCGCGATCGCGTAGGGTTATTTGACCCTGAGGGCTTAGCCCTCTTTTCCTCTTCGCGTTCGCGTACAGTTGACCGCGATCCCGTAGCCTTACCTGTCTCCTTCATCGCGTTCGCGTGATGTCCCACGCGTTCGCGTGATGTCCCACGCGTTCGCGTAAGTCAACTTCTGGACCCCAGTTTTCTTTACTCTTCGCGATCACGTCCTCCCTTCCGCGATCGCGATGGTCTGATCAGTCTAACCTTCACAAACGCGACTCCCCTTCCGCGATCGCGAAGGGCAATTTTGCGCAGTGGTATATAAATATTTCCAGAACCAGTAGCTACGGGATTCACTTAGAAAATAACGAACTTCTTCTTCTCCAAGGCCCTTAGGCGTCCATTGAAGCCTTCCTTCACCAAAACTTCTTGGGTTAGTAAATTTTAACTCGTTTCCTTCATTTTTCATCCATATTTAATATTCCTAAGCTTAAAACATGAAAATTTGAGTAGAAAATCTGAAAATTTCATAGAGTTAAGCCCTTTTGAATTTTCTTGATTTAGACCTCGTTTTGGGGTCGAATTTGAAAACAAATTATATATTTGAACTCATGGGTTATGGGTGATCGGGTTTTGGTACGAGCCTCGTGTTTGGACCAAGCGGGCCCGGGATCGAATTTTGGAAATTTGGGAAGAATGCTAAGAATTTAGTATTTAGCCTAAAGGATTGTGTTATGGAGTCTCTATTAATATTATTGAATTAATTATGCCTAGATATCGTTGTTTCAGAGTCGAATTCTAAAGGAAAGACGGTGTTAGAGGGTTGATTGCTATACTTTGGACCCGAGGTAAGTGTTCGGTCTAACCTTATCTTGAGGGAATAGGAGTTGAGTATAATTTGCTAGTTGCTAATTGTTAAATATGATGTATAGGTATGGTGACGAGTATCTATACATTGGTGTCTAGCATGACCATGAGTCCTTATATTGTGAACATTCTGATTTCGTGATAATTTTCATGCTTAATTGATGATTTCTATAAATTGTGACGAACTATGAAGTAATATGAGATAGTATGTCTATGAAGCATTGGCTCAGATTGTGAATCGAATAATGAAGAAATATGAGATAGTATGTCTATGGAGCATTGGCTCAAATTGTGAATTGAATAATGAAGAAATATGAGATAGTATGTCTATGAAGCATTGGCTCAGATTGTGAATTGAATAATGAAGAAATATGAGATAGTATGTCTATGGAGCATTGGCTCAAATTGTGAAATGAATAATGAAGAAATATGAGATAGTATGTCTATGAAGCATTGGCTCAAATTGTGAATTGAATAATGAAGAAATATGAGATAGTATGTCTTTGGAGCATTGGCTCAAATTGTGAATTGAATAATGAAGAAATATGAGATAGTATGTCTTTGGAGCATTGGCTCAAATTGTGAATTGAATAATGAAGAAATATGAGATAGTATGTCTTTGGAGCATTGGCTCAAATTGTGAATTGAATAATGAAGAAATATGAGATAGTATGTCTTTGGAGCATTGGCTCAAATTGTGAATTGAATAATGAAGAAATATGAGATAGTATGTCTTTGGAGCATTGGCTCAAATTGTGAATTGAATAATGAAGAAATATGAGATAGTATGTCTTTGGAGCATTGGCTCAAATTGTGAATTGAATAATGAAGAAATATGAGATAGTATGTCTTTGGAGCATTGGCTCAATTTGTGAATTGAATAATGAGGAAATATGAGATATTACATCCTTTGGAGCATTGGCTCAAGTGATAGAATAAATCACGGAAATGAAAGTGAAAGAAAGAGAAAGAGTTATTGAAATATACCCTTGCCGGGATTTAAATGTGCAGTTGATGTTCCCTTGCCGGGATTTAAATGTTTAATTGATGTTATCCTTGCCGGGGTTTAATTGTTTAATTATTGTTCCCTTGCCGGGATTCCTATATCTATTCTGTTTACTTCCTTGCCTTGTTTGTGATTGCTGTTTGGGTGAGGAAGAGTGTTAAAGCACGAAGGGTGATGNTTTAATTGTTTAATTATTGTTCCCTTGCCGGGATTCCTATATCTATTCTGTTTACTTCCTTGCCCTTGTTTGTGATTGCTGTTTGGGTGAGGAAGAGTGTTAACGCACGAAGGGTAATATCGTAAACTTGTCTTTGTGAGAATGAGTGTTAAAGCACGAAGGGTGATGCCATGCACTTGTCTTGGTGAGAATGAGTGTTAAAGCACGAAGGTTGATGTCGTGCGCTTTTCTTGGTGAGAATGAGAGTAAAACACGAAGGGTGATGCCGTGCATTGTTTGATGTTGTCTCCCTTGCTGGTATGTTGAGATTTCTGTCGTTCTTCCCTTGCCGGGATTTCTATTTCTATTCTGTTTACTTCCTTGCACTTGTTTGTGATTGCTGTTTGGGTGAGAAAGAGTGTTAAAACACGAAGGGTGATGCCGTGCATTGTTTGATATTTTGAGGAAAGAGTGTAAAGCACGAAGGGTGATGCCGCGCCATACGATGTACCATTCCGTAACGATATCTATTGATTACATTATACATTGCATAGTGAGAAAAGAGAGTAAAAGCACGAAGGATGATACCGTACCATGATTTACATTGATTACATTACACATTATACAGTGAGGAAAGAGAGTAAAAGCACGAAGGGTGATGCCGTGCAAGTTTGTGATTTCTTGTCCTTATTGATATGCTAGCTTGTTGTTTCTTTTCATTATTGAGATTAACTTATATGAAAATGTTATCTCCCCACAGCAGGTCCCCCTTCCTTTATTCATTGTTTCCTCCCTATGTTTTTTTATCCGTAGTGTATATGTATATCTATTTATTTGAACTGCACAGGTTTATTTGGTAGTCTGGTTCTAGCCTCGTCACTAATTCGCCGAGGTTAGGATAGACACTTACTCAGTACATGGGGTCAGTTGTATTGATGCTACACCTGCACTTCTTTATGTTGTGCAGATTACGCAGCCGGACCCGGAGGACATCATTAGTGGGAGTGTCTTCCAGCTGATCATAGAGGCTTCAAGGTATACCTGCTGGCGTTCGTAGGCCTTGGCGTCTCTTCCATCCTTTGTCTTTGATTCTGTCTTGTTTTTCCTTTAGTTTCAAAGGCAGACATGTATTCCTTTCAGACTTGTATTTAGCACTCTTAGACAGTTCGTGAGTTTGTGACTCCAGGTTTTGGGAAATTTTGCGTCGATATATTGTGATTGTCTTTGCTTAGCTTAAAGTTGTAATTATTCCGCTGATTTAATTTTAAAGTATTTTTAGCTTATTCTGAAAAGTTGAGATTTTTATGCTAGTTTAGCTATATATGTTGGCTTGTCTAGCGGGTTCAACGTTAGACGCCATCACAGCCCGATGGTGGGCTTTCGGGGCGTGACAAGTTGGTATCAGAGCCCTAGGTTACTTAGGTCTCACAACTCACGGACAACTTGGTAGAGTCTGAGGGATCGGTATGGAGACATCTGTACTTATCCCCCAGAGGCTGCAAGGTTAGGATGACTTCATATTTCTTTTCATCTATGTCGTGCGCTATGAATTCCGAGTACTGATTGAGTTTCTATCCTATTCTCTCGTAGGTGGCGAGGATGTGTGCTTCCCTTGATTCCGCCCAGCAGCCTGACACTCCTGCTACAGCTCCTACTCGAGGTCGAGGTCGAGGTCGAGGACGAGGCCGAGGCCGAGGCCGAGGCCGGAGCCGGGCTCAGCCTGGAGCAGTAGCCCCAGTAGAGGACCCTCAGGTCGAGTCTGACAAAGAGGTCCCAGTTCCGGCAGTCCCAGTTGGACCAGCTCAGGTCCCAGAGGGGTTCATAGCTACCCCAGTGCTTTAGGACGCCCTTGTCCGTGTAGTCGAACTCATGGAGAATGTAGCACAGGCGGGTCTTCTTCCTACTGCACCAGCCGTCTCTCAGGCTAGGAGAGGTGCCCAGACTCCTGCTGCCCGCATGCCAGAGCAGCTAGCTCCGCAGTTTCAGACTCCGGCACCTCAGCCAGCCGGAGTAGCTTAACCGGGTATTGCAACACCGGTAGTAGAGGGAGCAGTTATGTCAGTAGATGCTTTATGGAGACTGGACAGGTTCACTAAGTTATTCACGGCTACCTTTACTGGTTCACCATCAGAGGACCCCCAAGATTATTTGGACAACTTCCATGAGGTTCTTCGGAATATGGGCATAGTGGAGTCCAAAGGGGTTGACTTCGTTACTTTTCGGTTATCGGGCGCAGCCAAGAGTTGGTGGAGAGACTATTGCTTAGCCAGACTAGCTGGATCTACACCTTTGACTTGGACTCAGTTCTCAGAGGTATTTCTGGGGAAGTTCCTTCCTATTACTTAGAGAGAGGACCTTCAGAGGCAGTTTGAGCGTCTCCAGCAGGGATCTATGTCAGTCACTCAGTATGAGACCAGGTTCATCACACTAGCCCGACATGCTCTTATGATACTTCCCACTGATAGGGAGAGGGTTCGGAGATTTATCGAGGGTTTGGCCCGGCCTATCAGACTTCAGATGGCTAGAGAGTCCGGTACAGATATATCGTTCCAGGATGCGGCCAATGTGGCTAGGAGGATTGAGATGATTCTGTCTCAGGGTGGTGGTCAGGGGGCTGACAAGAGGCCCCGTCATTTTGGTCGTTTTAGTGGAGCCTCATCTGGGGGCAGGGATTCTTTAGGCAGAGGTCATCCTCCCAGACCTTTTCAGTCAGCTCTCCAGGTTTCCCTTGGTACTTCAGGTGGTCGTGGTTCTCAGACGCACTATTCTGATCAGCAGCCTTACAATGCACCGCCGTTTCAGAGTTTTTGGGGTGGTCATTCAGGTCGACAAGGTCAGATTCAGTTCCCTCAGCAGCCGAGGTCTTGTTACACTTGTGGTGATCCGGGTCACCTTGCCAGGTTTTTCCCTCGAGCACCAGGTGGTTCTCAGCATCAGGGTTCTCGTGCCATGATACAGGCACCAGGTGTTCCACAACATGCCCAACCAGCTGGAGGTGGGGGTAGAGGTGCTAGAGGTGGAGGTAGAGGTCATAGAGGTGGATCTTAGGCCGCCAGAGGTGGAGGACAGCCAGCAGCCGACTGTCCTAGAGAGGTGGTTCAGGGTGGTGGGGCCTAGCCCTGATGTTATGCTCTTCCAGCCAGGCCAGAGGCTGAGTCTTCAGATGCAGTTATTACAAGTACTATTCGGGTTTGTGATAGAGATGCTTCAGTGCTGTTTGACCCAGGGTCTACGTATTCCTATGTGTCCTCTTATTTTGCACCATAACTGGTCATGCCTAGTGATCGACTGAGTATTCCTATTTATGTATCTACACCAGTGGGTGATTCTATCGTGGTCGATCGTGTCCATCGTTCTTGTGTTGTGGTGATTGGGGGTCTTGAGACTCGTGTTGATTTGTTGCTTTTAGGTATGGTCAACTTTGATGTTATACGGTGACCTTAGCCTTGCCAGAGTTTCCCCATTTGGAGTGAAAAGGAACTCCTGGTCATTCTACCCGCAGTGTTATTTCGTACGTGAAGGCTCGGCGCATGGTCGAGAAGGGGTGTTTGGCTTATTTGGTTTATGTGTGCGATTCCAGTGTTGAGGTTCCCTCTATTGATTTGGTGCCCGTGGCTCGTGAGTTTCCTAAAGTTTTCCCTTCAGACCTGCCGGGGATGCCACCCGACAGGGACATTGATCTGGCTCCGGGCACCCAACCCATTTCTATTTCGCCATATCGCATGGCCCCACCAGAGTTGAAAGAGTTGAAGGAACAATTACAGGATTTGCTTGGAAAGGGTTTCATTAGGCCCAACGTTTCTTCTTGGGGTGATCCAGTATTGTTTGTGAATAAAAAGGATGGTTCGATGAGGATGTGCATTGATTACCGGCAATTGAACAAGGTTACAATCAAGAATAAGTATCCGCTGCCTAGGATTGATGATTTGTTCGATCAGCTTCAGGGTGCCAGGGTGTTTTCGAAGATAGACTTGAGATCTGGCTACCATCAGTTGAGGATTAGGGCATACGATGTCCCTAAGACAGCTTTCCGCACTCGGTACGGGCATTACGAGTTCTTAGTCATGTCGTTTGGGTTGATGAATGCCCCAGCAGATTTTATGGACTTGATGAACCGAGTGTTCAGGCCTTATTTGGACTCTTTCGTGATAGTCTTCATTGATGATATATTGATATACTCCCGCAGTCACGAGGAGCACGAGCAGCTCAGAGTGGTTCTTCAGACTCTGAAGGATAGTCAACTTTATGCAATGTTTTCGAGGTGTGAGTTCTAGTTGAGTTCAATTGCTTTCCTGGGTCATGTCGTGTCAGCAGAGGGTATTCAGGTTGACTCGAAGAAGATTGAGGCAGTCAAGAAATGGCCTAGACCAGCATCAACTACAGAGATTCGGAGTTTCTTGGGATTGGCAGGCTATTATCGTCGGTTCATAGAGGGGTTATCATCTATTGCAGCCCCGATGACCAGGTTGACCCAGAAGGGTGCCCAGTTCAGATGGTCGGACGAGTGTGAGATGAGCTTTCAGAGGCTCAAGACAGCTCTGACTACGGCACCGGTATTGGTTTTGCCCAAAGGTTCAGGGCCTTATACAGTCTATTGCGATGCTTCCCGTATTGGGCTTGGTGCGGTATTGATGCAGGATGGCAAAGTCATTGCTTATGCTTCGAGGCAGTTGAAAATTCATGAGAAGAGCTACCCAGTACATGATTTAGAGTTCTCAGCCATTGTCCACGCACTGAAGATTTTGAGGAACCACCTGTATGGCGTGGCGTGTGAGGTGTTCACTGATCATAAGAGTCTCCAGTACTTGTTCAAGAAAAAAGAGTTGAATTTGAGGCAGAGAAGATGGTTGGAGTTGTTGAAGGATTATGATATTACCATCTTATATCTCCCGGGGAAGGCCAATGTGGTGGCCGATGCTTTGAGTAGGAAGTCAGCTAGTATGGGCAGTCTTGCTTTTATTCCGGTCAGTCAGAGGCCGCTTGCTTTGGATGTTCAGGCTTTGGCCAATCGATTTGTGAGGTTGGATATTTCTGAGCCTAGTCGAGTGTTGGCTTGTACGGTTGCTCGTTCTTCATTATTGGAGCGTATCCGTGATCGGCACTTTGATGATCCCCATTTGTGTGTCCTTAGAGATACGGTGCAGCGCGGAGGTGCCAAGCAGGTGACCTTAGATGATGATGGTGTTTTGAGATTGGGGGGGCGATTTTGTGTACCCAATGTTGATGGGATTTGAGAGTTGATTTTAAAGGAGGCCCATAGTTCCCGGTACTCTATTCATCCGGGCGCCGCAAAGATGTATCAGGATTTGCGGCAACATTATTGGTGGCGTAGAATGAAGAAGGATATTGTGGCATATGTGGCGCGATGTTTGNGTCATTCCTGTGGCAGTCTCCTATTCATCCGAGAGGCAGTCTCCTATTCATCCGAGAGGTTAGCTGAGATCTATATCCGGGAGATTGTTTGCCTTCATGGTGTGCCGGTATATATCATTTCGGACCAGGGCGCGCAGTTTACCTCGCGTTTCTGGGGAGCAGCTCAGCGAGAGTTAGGCACCCAGGTGGAGTTGAGCACAGCATTTCATCCTCAGACGGATGTGCAGTCCGAGCGGACTATTCAGATATTGGAGGATATGCTCCGAGCTTGTGTTATTGACTTTAAAGGATCATGTGATCAATTCTTGACTTTAGCAGAGTTTGCCTACAACAACAGCTACCAGTGGAGTATCCAGATGGCTCCTTATGAGGTTTTATATGGTAAGCGGTGTCGATCTCCTGTTGGATGGTTTGAACTGGGAGAGGCTCGATTGTTGGGTACAGATTTGGTTCAGGAGGCCTTGGACAAGGTCAGGATCATTCAGGATAGGCCTCGTACAGCTCAGTCCAGGAAAAAGAGTTATGCAGATCGTAAGGTTCGGGATGTGGCTTTCATGGTGGGTGAGTGGGTATTGCTCCGAGTGTCGCCTATGAATGGTGTGATGAGACTTGGGAAAAAGGGTAAGCTTAGCCCTAGATTCATTGGTCCATTTGAGATTCTTGATCGAGTGGGATAGGTGGCTTATAGACTTGCATTGCCACCGATCTTATCAGCCGTACATCCACTATTTCATGTGTCCATGCTTCGGAGGTATCACGGTGATCCAGCCCACATGTTAGACTTCAGCACAGTCTAGTTGGACAAGGGCTTATCTTATGAGGATGAGCCAATAGCTATTTCAGATCGGCAGATTCGTCAGTTGAGATCCAAGAGTTTCCCTTCTGTTCGTGTTCAGTGGAGGGGTCAACCTCTTGAGGCATCAACCTAGGAGTCCGAGTCCAATATGAAGAGCCGTTACCTTCATTTATTTCCCGACTCAGGTACTTCCTTCTTCTGTCTGTTCGAGGACGAACAGTTGTTTTAGAGGTGGAGAATGTGATGACCTAAAGGGTCATCACCTATGTTATTACTCATCCCGTACTTTCGAGGCCTTAAAAACCTCATTTGTATTGGCCTCGATTTGCGTGCGCAGTCCGGGCGCGTAGCCGAACAACTTAAATATGAGATTCTGTGAAAAATGCTAAGATTTGATATTAAAATGAATAAATTTGACTTTGGCCAATATTTTGGGTAAATGGACCTGGACCCGTAAGTTGACGGTCCCGGAGGGTCCGTAGGAAAATATGGGACTTGGGCGTATGCCCGGAATCGAATTCCGAGGTCTCAAGCCCGAGAAATGGAGTTTGAAGAAAATTGTTTTCTAAAAATAATAAAGGTCTTTGAAAATGAATAATTATGTGAAAATCGTGTTACCGGGCCCGTATTATGGTTCCGGAGCTCGGAACAGGTTTATTATATGTTATGTGAATTATATGTGAAATTTGGTGTAAAATGGACTTGAACGACGTGATTCGAATGAAAATGGGAAAAGTTAAGCTTTATGAAGTTCTTAAGAAAATTTATGAGTTTTAAGGTTTAATTCCTCATTTTTGATGTTATATTGGCGATTTGATTGCACGGTTAAGTTCGTAGGATGTTGTTGAGCCAGTGCACGTGATTTGTTAGGAGCCCCGAGGGATCGGGGGTGTTTCGGAGGTGTCTCGGAGTGATTTTGAACTTAGGAAAATTACTGGTTTTGCTTCAGTTGTTGCAGGTTCATTTGTTCTTCGCGATCGCGTAGGGTTATTTGACCCTGAGGGCTTAGCCCTCTTTTCTTCTCCGCATTCGCGTACAGTTGACCGCGATCGCGTAGCCTTACCTGTCTCCTTCATCGCGTTCACGTGACGTCCCACGCATTCGCGTAAGTCAACTTCTGAACCCCAGTTTTCTTTACACTTCGCGATCGCGTCCTCGCTTCCGCGATCGCGATGGTCTGACCAGTCTACCCTTCGCGAAAGCAACTCCTCTTCCGCGACCGCGAAGGGCATATTTACCCAGTGGTATATAAATATTTCCAGAACCAGTAGCTACGGGATTCACTTAGAAAATAACGAACATCTTCTTCTCCAAGGCCCTTAGACGTCCATTGAAGCCTTCCTTCACCAAAAATTCTTGGGTTAGTAAATTTTAACTCGTTTCCTTCATTTTTTATCGATATTTAATGAATTCCTAAGCCTCAAACATGCAAATTTGAGTAGAAAATATGGAAATTTCAAAGAGCGAAGCCCTTTTGAATTTTCTTGATTTAGACCTCGTTTTGGGATCGAATTTGAAAACAAATTATATTTGAACTCGTGGGATTATGGGTGATCAGGTTTTGGTCCGAGCCTCGTGTTTGGACCAAGCGGGCCCGGGGTCGAATTTTGGAAATTTGGGAATAATGCTAAGAATTGAGTATTTAGCCTAAAGGATTGTGTTATGGAGTCTCTATTAATATTATTGAATTATTATGCCTAGATATTGTTGTTTCAGAGTCGAATTCTAAAGGAAAGACGGTGTTAGAGGGTTGATTGCTATACTTTGGACCTGAGGTAAGTGTTCGGTCTAACCTTAGCTTGAGGGAATATGAGTTGAGTATAATTTGCTACTTGCTAATTGTCAAATACGATTTATAGTCATGGTGACGAGTATCTATACATTGGTGTCTAGCATGACCGTGAGTCCTTATATTGTGAACATTCTGATTTCGTGATAATTTCCATGCTTAATTGATGATTTCTATAAATTGTGACGAACTATGAAGAAATATGAGATAGTATGTCTATGAAGCATTGGCTCAGATTGTGAATCGAATAATGAAGAAATATGAGATAGTATGTATATGGAGCATTGTCTCAAATTGTGAATTGAATAATGAGGAAATATGAGATAGTATGTCTATGAAGCATTGGCTCAGATTGTGAATTGAATAATGAGGAAATATAAGATATTACATCCTTTGGAGCATTGGCTCAGATTGTATCACGAACGATGAAGGTTTATGATACAATTGTATTTTTGGAGCATTGGCTCAAGTAATAGAATAAATCATGGAAATGAAAGTGAAAGAAAGAGAAAGAGTTATTGAAATATACCCTTGCCGGGATTTAAGTGTGCAGTTGATGTCCCCTTGCCAGGATTTAGATGTTTAATTGATGTTACCCTTGTCGGGATTTAATTGTTTAATTATTGTTCCCTTGCCGGGATTTCTATATCTATTCTGGTTACTTCCTTGCCCTTGTTTGTGATTGCTGTTTGGGTGAGGAAGAGTGTTAAAGCACGAAGGGTGATGTCTTGCACTTGTCTTGGTGAGAATGAGTGTTAAAGCACGAAGGGTAATGCTGTGCACTTGTCTTGGTGAGAATGAGTGCTAAAGCACGAAGGGTGATGCCGTGCGCTTGTCTTGGTGAGAATGAGAGTAAAGCACGAAGGGTGATGCCGTGCATTGTTTGATGTTGTCTCCCTTGCTGGTATGTTGAGAATTCTGTTGTTGTTACCTCGCCGGGATTTCTATTTCTATTCTGTTTGCTTCCTTGCCCTTGTTTGTGATTGCTGTTTGGGTGAGGAAGAGTGTTAAAGCATGAAGTGTGATGCCGTGCATTGTTTGACATTGTGAGGAAAGAGTGTAAAGGACGAAGGGTGATGCCATGCCGTACGATGTACCATTCCGTACCGATATCTATTGATTACATTATACATTGCGTAGTGAGGAAAGAGAGTAAAAGCACGGAGGGTGATGCCGTGCCATGATTTACATTGATAACATTACACATTATACAGTGATGAAAGATAGTAAAAGCACGAAGGGTGATGCTGTTCCATGAGTCACATTGATTACATTATACATTGCATGGTGAGTACGAAAGTAAAAGCACGAAGGGTGATGCCGTGCAAGTTTGTGATTTCTTGTCCTTATTGATATGCTAGCTTGTTGTTTCTTTTCATTATTGAGATTAACTTATATGAAACTGTTATCTCTCCACAGCAGGTCGCCCTTCCTTTATTCATTGTTTCCTCCCTATGTATTTTTTATCCGTAGTGTATATGTATATCTATTTATTTGAACTGGACAGGTTTATTTGGTAGTCTGGTTCTAGCCTCATCACTACTTCGCCGAGGTTAGTCTAGGCACTTACTCAGTACATGGGGTCGGTTGTAGTGATGCTACACCTGCACTTCTTTATATTGTGCAGATTACGCAGCCAGACCCGTAGGACATCATTAGTGAGAGTGTCTTCCAGCTGATCATAGAGGCTTCAAGGTATACCGCTGGCGTTCGTGGGCCTTGGCGTCTCCTCCATCCCTTTGTCTTCGATTCTGTGTTGTTTTTCCTTTAGTTTCAAAGGCAGACATGTATTTCCTTTTCAGACTTGTAATTAGCACTTTTAGACAGTTCGTGAGTTTGTGACTCCAGGTTTTGGGAAATTTTGCGTCGATATATTGTGATTGTCTTTACTTAGCTTAAAGTTGTACTTATTTTGCTGATTTAATTTCGAAGTGTTTTTAGCTTATTCTGAAAAGTTGAGATTTTTATGCTAGTTTAGCTATATACGTTGGCATATCTAGCGGGTTCAACGTTAGACGCCATCATGGCCCGATGGTGGGATTTCGGGGCGTGACACTTGTATACCCCTATAGTTTTGATTTAGTTGTATCTGTCAATCATGAACACTCCAGTTACCATAAATATCTCTCAAGTAATTATGATAATTTACTAGACGCACTCTCTCAAGTTATGCTAGCTAGATTGCATTACAGTTCACTTTAGATTACACCCGAGCTATCGTTATCTCTAATCCAACCTCTAAGCCCCCGTTTATGACTCTCGCCTATACTCCGGGAGTGGTGTTGTTCAAACAACTACCTAAATATGCACTCTCTCTCCCAAGTAGATACATAACAAATAGGCACAGCTAATTGAGGGCCCTTCAATCAACTACAACAAGAATGTAGTTGAACAAATAGAGATTAACAACCAACCAAACCTATATTAATATCACTATAAAGTCATTCCCCAACAGGTTCCACCAAAACCTTAGATTAGAAAAGTTAGCTACTCATAATAATAATAAAAACTACAAAACAATTCATAAGCAAAGGTAAAAGCACAAAAGAAGGAGATATGGATTGATGCCCAATTGCCTCCTTGCCTCTTGCCCTTACTTTTCTTGTTCTAAACTCTAAACCTTGATTAAAAAATCTTCTCTTGGGCGAATTGAACCTTTTATAGCTTGTGTGGATTGGTCTTGAACTTCCAAAAACACCCTCCATCTTCTATTTTCTATGTCTGGACTAGCCGGGCGCGCTAGTCACGCGCTAATGCCCGCGCTAGTTGGGTTATACTCTGCCTCTGGAAAGATGGACTAGCGCGGGTGCGCTAAGCTCGTGCTACAGCCCGTGCTAATGGGGTTCTTCACTGCCTCGTTAAACTGAACTAGCCTTCAAATCACCCCGCCCCATGGCCTGTTATTCTTCAAATTCGCCTGGATCACCGTCATAAATCCTCAATAACTTATTGTACTCTTGTGAAACACAAAAATCACCATTAGAGCCAATTTATCATCATTTAACACACTTAAGACCGTGAAGCATCATTAGGTTAGAGTATAAATATACGCTAAACTATGTGAATTTAGCCTATTATTAACACCCCACACTTAAATCATTGCTAGTCCTAGAGCAATCCACTACATACTACAAGGTTTCTTTGCATCAAACACTTCCCTAAGGTGTCACACCACAACATTTTACAAGCATTAAACCTAGCAGTGTAACATCTATGCCTCAAGCGGCGACTCTCAAATGCCAAGCCATACTCTTACTTCCTCGAGATATTATACAAGGAGGTCAAGACTTACCTCTTTTTCATAAATCATGTGCCCTCACTTCACAAAATTGAGAGTAGTTCCACAAAAGATAATAGTAAGAGCAACAGGAACTTTAAATCGAAAGAATTCACTCACTCTCAAAAAGAACATTCATATGCCACACTGATACGCCGTAGGCTTGCCCGTAGTGTAATACTCTACTAATTGAGTTTATTCAGTTCTAAGATCCTTTTTTGGTTGTAATGTAGGCTAAGGGCGGGTAGGATACATTTGGGTATAGTTACTAACCTCCCTAAGCACTTTTAACACAATTTCATTAACATTCATCCCATTTTCATGCGCCAGAACTTTCACCACGTTTTGCTTCATAATTACCCCACTATTCTTTAGGTGCAACTTTCTTTTTCATGCCACTAATTATCAAGGACTACATGTATTTATTGTCCTCTTTCTTTCTTTTGTTTTTCTCTAAGTGGCCTTCACTTTTGCATTTTATTTCTTTTTTTTTTCTTTCACACTTTTGCACGTGTCATTCTATTTCCTTGATTTTCCTTACAGATCAAAACACCACCCCACAATTTGACTTTTACATATCAGCTAACAATTCAAGTTCTCATGGGAGGTACATGGTTCAAACATACAGGCTATTCAAACAATTGGTTATGGTTCATAATGTGGTTATCAAAGAAACAAGCTTATAAGCTCAAAGGGGTTGACAATGGTTAATTACATTCAGGTGGGTACATATTTGTGTCTGTCTTAACAAAGAAATGCCTATATCCCTTCTAAGACTAAACAAACTTCTATTTCGATTTGTACACACAGGGGGCACGTTCTAGGTACCAAATGCAGACATAGAATAAGATGCAAAATACCTCACACACACATGACACATAATTCAATCCAAACTGGTTCATCAAAATAATCCATTGAGCATTCAAGTTAGTTACAACATGCACCATTAAGGCATTCTACAAGAGTCAACAAGTGAGCCTAAGCATTACACTCTAGGATTCACGGTGTTTGGGTGTAACACACTAAGGGTAGCATTTTACCATTCAGCACCTTGTCCAATGGATTGCTAACAACTAAAAATAAAAGAAGAAGCTAACTATACCCGGTTCAAGTTAAGCCCTTGGAAAAGAATCGCGGTCAAAAGAAAAACCAAGGGGGAGTTACTACACTACCTAAAAAATAAAAAATAAAAAAATCTTTTTGGTGTTTTCTTTGGACTAACCTCCCTTAAGAAAACTGCCTAAGAAATCCGTCATCAGGAAGAGTCCACTAAATTTTCTAATTTTTTTTTATTATTATTATTATTTATTTTTTTTCCGATCGACTTGGACCTCAAGAACCCTGCCGAAGGGATCCGTCGTCGGGCCAAGACGACTTGATTAACTATAACTAAAAAACGACTAAAACAAACTATAAAAAGAAAACATAAAACAAAACTACAATTCTACCAAGTTAAACACAAACTAAAGCAAACAATTCATAACTGTACAACATACAACAAAATAGGGAACCCATCCCCCAACACACACTTAAAATGAGGACATGTCCTCATGGCTAATTAAAAATAGAGTAAGGAAAGGGGACTTCCTTGACAGCTCAATCCTGGTCGGAAACGGTGCCTGAGTCCACGTTGCACGCACGACCCAGGGTGCAGAGCCAACCCATGATCCTCTTCTCAGATTTCTTCTGCTTGGTGGCCATCTCATCAACACGAGTTCCCAGGTCAGTCATGGAGGTCCTCAGCCCAGCCACATCTTGCTCTAGGCGGTCTAACCACTGTCCCAGACGGGCCTCCAACATCCGCAGCCTGCTCCTGAGCGGGCTGCTCCTCCTCCACGTGCTCAGTATCATCCTCACCATGCTGTGGCTCTTCCTCTGCCTCATCATCCTCAGAGTCCTGCCCTATCAAATCCTCTGCTGCCATACCACATCCTTGCCCGAAGTGACTCTATCAACTGTGAAGGGGTGCACCACAGGCACCCGACCATCTATAGAAAAGTCACCGAACACACCAGCCTGCCTGCACAAACGAGTGACGAGCGAAGGGTAGAAGAATCCATACCGTTAGACCTTCATGCGTGTAAACATCTCGTCATGAATCACCTTGGCCACAACAAATTGTGCATTATTCATTAAGCACCAAATCATACACCCTCGAGGGATGTTCATCTCTGAAAGGTTCTTGGAAGGCAGAAGGCGGCTGTTGATCAAGTACAACCAGCATTTGGCCTCAAACATGAGGGTCGAGGAGTGGAATTTGTTTCCATATTTATACCACTTCAATGTGGCTCCTGGTTGACAGATGGTCAGGGTGAATGTATCCCAGGGAGTATTTTTTCCACGATATGTCTGGTAGCCATCCCAATAGCCCTCCGCTAGCAGAGGTAGCCTGTACACTGACCGAATATTCTCTATGGAGGCATTGACTGGCCTTTTCTGCACGGTTACCACATAGTTCTTATGTTCTGGAGCATTGGCATAAAACTCCCGAACAAGCATGGAATTTGCCACATCAGGCTCTTCCAAGAACATATCCAGGCGTCGCGGTATTAGCTCTTCAGGAATATTAGGACAATTTATCCTGAGTGCGTTGATATCCATGGCTTACCCAGGGATGACCATTTTATCCTCCTTTGCATTGAACCGGTCTTGGGCCGTTGCAGAGACGAACTTTTGGCTATTGAAAGGCCTGGAGTTAATTATTTTACGAGGCCGTCCCCCGGTGGAAGCTCTTGCCGGGCAGCTGGAGGAGCCTCCGGTGGCTTGGCGCTTTCGTGGAGGCATGGTACCTGCAATTAGCCCAATGTTAGCTCAGTACAACCGGGTGACCCAACCTTGGTTACTCAGACTTCAGCACAAAATTGGTCACAATACTTCCTTAAATGAGGCATTTTTGCAAACATGTGGTGGTCCATGAACAAGTTTAACCCCAAGCATTCAATATAGGACAAGAAGCACCCCCACAATACTCAAACATACGCACACCACCCCCACAAACCATATGTTACTACTTCTCAGCACAAGACAACTACTACCATGTATTATTACCCACTAAAAAAACTATAATGTTGTACACAAAGTAGAAAAATCTACAAAAAGAAATAAAAAGAAAATTAATNAAATTTAATTGGGTTAGTGGGGGGAAATAAAATAAAAAACAAAATAAAAAAAACGAAAAACTTACATTTTGTCGAGACGGACTAGCACGGCCTTAGCGCTAGCTAGTCTCAGGGGTCCAGGGACAGTGAGAAACCTCACTAGCGCAGGCTTAGCGCAGCCGCGCTAATGGAATATACCTGGGACAGTGAGAAACCTCACCATCGCGGGCTCTAGCGTAGGCTTAGCGTGGCCGCGCTAGTGGGATTTACCTGGGACAATAAGAAACCTGACTAGCGCGACTACTAGCACGTGCTGAGCGCGGGCGCTCCTTAGCCTTATGCTTTTATTTTCTTCTTTCTTTGGGG
Organism: Nicotiana knightiana; assembly: GCA_005239525.1. Lineage (NCBI taxonomy): Eukaryota > Viridiplantae > Streptophyta > Magnoliopsida > Solanales > Solanaceae > Nicotiana > Nicotiana knightiana. The sequence continues at coordinate 21,591 of ML427690.1, forward strand.
TCTCTTGCCCACCTCTTTTCTCGCACACCTGCATATGTTAGTACCTACACTATAAACACTATAACTATTGGGTTGCCTCCCAACCAACGCTTGATTTAACGTCGTGGAATGACAAGTACAACAATCAATGGTTTGCCTCCCATGAAGCGCTTGATATAACGTCGCGGCACGACGCAGAATGAGCACAATTCTCGCTCAGCCTCTGAGGTTCAAAAAGATGCACCACAGCCAGCTCACTGATTTCATTCATCCCCACATATATTTTCAATCTTAGTCCATTGACCTTGAATGCGTTAGACCCATATTCAGCAGCAATTTCACAGCACCAGAAGGAAACACTTCGACCACTTTGAATGGTCCAAACCATCAAGACTTGAGCTTACCCGGAAACAATCTCAATATTGAATTGTGAGCAATACTTTGTCTTCGGGTTTGAAATTTCGGTCCACAATGTTTTTGTCGTGTAACCTCTTCATTCTCTCTTTATATAGCCTTGTGCTCTCAAATGCTTGATATCTGAAATCTTCCAACACATGCAGCTCTACGACTCGATTTTCTCCCGTAACATCGAGATCCATGTTTAACTGATTTAATTCCCACCACGCTCGATGTTCTAGCTCCACAGGCAGGTGGCATGCTTTTATCAAATACCAACTTGTACGGAGACATACCAATTGGTGTTTTAAATGCAGTCCTATAGGCCCAGAGTGCGTCATCAAGCTTTTTTGCCCAATCAGTGCTTGTGACATTTACTGTTTTGGTCAGCACACTCTTGATTTCACGGTTTGATACCTCAACCTGCACGCTCGTCTGAGGGTGATAAGGGGTTGCCACTTGTGGCGCACATCAAAGTTGGCTAGTAGCTTCTCAAAGACACGATTGCGAAAGTGAGTGCCTCCATCACTAATAATAGCCCTTGGGATCCCATAACGGGTGAATATGTTTTTCTTCAAGAACCCCACCACCACTCTTACATCATTGGTGGGGAACGCTGCAGCTTCTACCCATTCGGACATGTAGTATACAACAACAAGTATGTACTTATTGCCGTAAGAGCTGACAAAGGGACCCATGAAGTCAATCCCCCATACATCAAACACCTCCACTTCTTGTATTGGATTCATGAGCATCTCATGACGACGGGATATGTTCCCCGTCCTTTGACATTCGTTACAGCCCTTCACCCATTGGTGAGCATCTTTCAGCACAATAGGCCAGTAGAACCCGGCTTCTAGCACCTTAGCCGCTGTCCGAACTCCTTCAAAATGTCTTCCATATGTTGATGGTGACAAGCCTGCAAAACAGAAAATTGTTCTATCTTGGGGACACACCTTCGGATCATGTTATCAATGCAAATTTTAAACAAATGAGGTTCATCCCAATAGTAATTGCGACAATCACGATAAAACCTTTTCTTTTGGACAGAAGAGAGTTTGTAAGGTTCAATACCACTTGCCAGGTAGTTTGCAATGTCTGCATACCATGGCACATCCTCTACGCTCGTGGTGAGTAGATGCTCGTCTGGAAAGGTTTCTAGAATATCCTTGATCACGCCTCACCCACACTACAATATAAGTGTGAAGGAAAGGATCGTGTAGCTTTTAACTGAATGGTCGGGATCGAATCCATAGGGAGTCTATAATGGGAGTGAGTGTATAAGT
>ML427690.1:23425-44660 GCA_005239525.1 Nicotiana knightiana
GCCTTATGCTTTTATTTTCTTCTTTCTTTGGGGTCTCTTGCCCACCTCTTTTCTCGCACACCTGCATATGTTAGTACCTACACTATAAACACTATAACTATTGGGTTGCCTCCCAACCAACGCTTGATTTAACGTCGTGGAATGACAAGTACAACAATCAATGGTTTGCCTCCCATGAAGCGCTTGATATAACGTCGCGGCACGACGCAGAATGAGCACAATTCTCGCTCAGCCTCTGAGGTTCAAAAAGATGCACCACAGCCAGCTCACTGATTTCATTCATCCCCACATATATTTTCAATCTTAGTCCATTGACCTTGAATGCGTTAGACCCATATTCAGCAGCAATTTCACAGCACCAGAAGGAAACACTTCGACCACTTTGAATGGTCCAAACCATCAAGACTTGAGCTTACCCGGAAACAATCTCAATATTGAATTGTGAGCAATACTTTGTCTTCGGGTTTGAAATTTCGGTCCACAATGTTTTTGTCGTGTAACCTCTTCATTCTCTCTTTATATAGCCTTGTGCTCTCAAATGCTTGATATCTGAAATCTTCCAACACATGCAGCTCTACGACTCGATTTTCTCCCGTAACATCGAGATCCATGTTTAACTGATTTAATTCCCACCACGCTCGATGTTCTAGCTCCACAGGCAGGTGGCATGCTTTTATCAAATACCAACTTGTACGGAGACATACCAATTGGTGTTTTAAATGCAGTCCTATAGGCCCAGAGTGCGTCATCAAGCTTTTTTGCCCAATCAGTGCTTGTGACATTTACTGTTTTGGTCAGCACACTCTTGATTTCACGGTTTGATACCTCAACCTGCACGCTCGTCTGAGGGTGATAAGGGGTTGCCACTTGTGGCGCACATCAAAGTTGGCTAGTAGCTTCTCAAAGACACGATTGCGAAAGTGAGTGCCTCCATCACTAATAATAGCCCTTGGGATCCCATAACGGGTGAATATGTTTTTCTTCAAGAACCCCACCACCACTCTTACATCATTGGTGGGGAACGCTGCAGCTTCTACCCATTCGGACATGTAGTATACAACAACAAGTATGTACTTATTGCCGTAAGAGCTGACAAAGGGACCCATGAAGTCAATCCCCCATACATCAAACACATCCACTTCTTGTATTGGATTCATGAGCATCTCATGACGACGGGATATGTTCCCCGTCCTTTGACATTCGTTACAGCCCTTCACCCATTGGTGAGCATCTTTCAGCACAATAGGCCAGTAGAACCCGGCTTCTAGCACCTTAGCCGCTGTCCGAACTCCTTCAAAATGTCTTCCATATGTTGATGGTGACAAGCCTGCAAAACAGAAAATTGTTCTATCTTGGGGACACACCTTCGGATCATGTTATCAATGCAAATTTTAAACAAATGAGGTTCATCCCAATAGTAATTGCGACAATCACGATAAAACCTTTTCTTTTGGACAGAAGAGAGTTTGTAAGGTTCAATACCACTTGCCAGGTAGTTTGCAATGTCTGCATACCATGGCACATCCTCTACGCTCGTGGTGAGTAGATGCTCGTCTGGAAAGGTTTCTAGAATATCCTTGATCACGCCTCACCCACACTACAATATAAGTGTGAAGGAAAGGATCGTGTAGCTTTTAACTGAATGGTCGGGATCGAATCCATAGGGAGTCTATAATGGGAGTGAGTGTATAAGTGATCTAAATGGGTCGGGTGTTTCTAATTGCACTTCTAAACATTTGTTGGTGTTGAACTATGCTAAGTGTACTCTATTGTTTGTAAGCTAATTAAGGACTAACTTTGTTTTCTGTTGTTGTTTTCTGATATTAATAAAGGCACTAGGGTCTTGACCTTTGCCTAGGTGGACACACAACGGGGTTCAATTCTAAGGTCGGGGAATTGGCTAGGGATACAGCTATAACCAATGCACGAAGGTTCTCACTCTATACCTCTTGGTAGTTTGAGTGATTTTAGCCTAAGTGCCCCTCTTGAGGTCAATTGGGTGCAAATTATTCAAGCAATTAAGGATTAGGTAGGGTATTACTCTCTCAAAGTTGAACCCGTTAATTAGGGCTCAAGTAGGGTTGACCTTTTCTGGGTTTAACCCAATTGATTGGGACTACCAATCTCTTGATAATGCCCTAATTTCCTATTAGGCTAATTTCTAGACTCAAGTCTTCTTTCTCAAGAAAGACCCAAGTCATGAAAAGGCTAATTACTGTTTGCAACCACTAATTATAGCAATAAAAACCTTGAACTAGCCTAAATAGCCAACACCCATTAATTTCCCAACCTTAATTTCAAAAACTCATTACATACCCACACTAGGGTTGAGCCACAACCCTAGCTAATGTGTCTAGCTACTCATAATCAAAGATGAAAATAATGATAGAGAAGAAGAATAACCCATTTAATTGATTCCTAACAATGAAATTGAAGTTTCAATGTTAAAAATTCAAAAAAAAAGCTAGAAAGATGAAACCCCTAAAATATTCACGTGCTCTTCTACTTCAGAAATTACAAGATATGTAAAGAAATTAAAAAATAGTCTATTTATAGTCTGCCAAATTTTCGGACAAAAATGCCCATGCAGGACCACAACGGTCCGCAAAAATAATGAGGATGCTGAGCTGCTGGTCTTTTGGTAAGGTTCGACCGCGGTGAGAATTTGCCTGGCCTGCACCCTCACTGGAATGCCACCGCGGACCGCGAAATGAGGACCGCGGCCGCGGTGGAAACCTGCATTGTCTTCAATCCATACTGAAATGCCACCGTTGACCAGGAAATGAGGACCGCGGCTGTGGTGGAAACTTGCATTATTTCCCAAGCTCACGGGAATGCCACCGCGGACCGCGAAATGAGGACCGTGGCCGCGGTGGAAACTTTCCTTGTGTTCAACCTCACTGGAATGCCACTGCGGTCCACGAAATAAGGACCGCAATCGCGGTGGATACTTTCCTTACTTTCGACCTCACTGGAATTCCACCGCGGACCGTGAAATGAGGACCGCGGCCGCGGTGGCCTTTTGCTTGATCATCTTTGTTGTGTTTTGATCCTTGTGCCAGATTCACTCCTGTTTTGAGCATATTTTAAACTGAGTGTCTTCATTTCTGGTTCAATCCTGCAACAAGCACAACGTATAAGATTTCGGGGCCACTTTGTGTACCGTTATATCCAAAATTCATGTATAAGGGAACGGAAAATGAGGCAAAAATCCAAGTTATAAACTCCCCCAAACTTAAGCTCTTGCTTGTCCTCAATCAAACAAAATAAGCCCCACCCCTATGATAGATTTCACAAAAATTCGGTTGTACCAATTGTGACCTCAACTAGCATCAATTGGGACTAACCATAGCCCCTAATGCGAATGAATCATTTAAAATGATTGACCTTTTCAAAACCATAGTTTCAAGTGTGATACAAGAGCTTCAAGGGTTGTTCCAACTCATCGGTGAAAAAATCTAACTATTACCTCGATCAGTGTGGATCCCAGACTCTTATTCCGTGACTTTCCCTAAGCACCTCACCTTTAGAATAATGACACTCAGAAAGAGGAATATGGCGAATCGCTCATCTCTCATCAAGGAAAAAGTCCCAAGTTCGTCTCAAAGTACCATAGGCTTGCCCTTTGTGTAAACCACCACTAATGCAGGTTTCACTCGACATGAGATCATATAGGGCTTTTGTGGAATCATGATGAAGGCTTTTGGTTAAGGGTAGGAAGTATTTGGTCAGAGTGAATCTTATCTTTCCTTAAGCACTTCATTTTTAACCTTTCTCTTATTTTTTCTTGACTCTTTGAGTCCTTTTATCTTTTGTAGGGTTGGATTGACACTTTCTCATCAATTCCATCTTCTTCTTATGCTTTCCAAACTTTTGGCATTCCTTTTTCATCAATTCCCTTTATTTCTTCTTTTTGTTCATTCTTTTCTTTTCATTCTTTTTCATTGCCTTTTCTCTTTTCTTTCTTTTGTGCCTTCTTTTTCACTTCATCACATCTCTCATCTCTCCCCCAAACTTATGCTTTTTCCCTAGCCCCCAGGAAAGATCGGGTGCCAAGAGAGGGTAAAAGAATGGTTGAAGGCTTGTACCTTGGTTTGAAATAAAGGGTTTAAGGATAAAACGGGTTGACTAGGGAATATGCATTTTGGAAGGTCATGGAAGTGTTCAATTATTTGTTCAAGCCAAGAAAAGCCTATAGTCACTTCTCAAGTCAAATTACACCTAGAATTTTGCTTAGACAATACTCAGGGAACGTTCTAGACTAGTGGCATGGAACTTGGACTTGCAATTGCGAATTTCTCGCCACTCACAGCTAAAGGATTGATACAGAAACCGAGTCGAGGGCCCAAAACGACCTTAGTCATGTTTTGAGTAACAAAAAATGGTCCCGAAGAACCACCCGATGATTATCGGCCAATACAAGAGTCTCAAGATCATCACTATCACCATCCTAAACACAACGATTTGTCTTTGACCATGGGATCAAAGGCAATTGTGTTAGGCCTGAGTGAAGCTTTTCTTGAGGCACCGTTATTGAAAAAGAAAACAAAAAGAAGAGGAAAAACAGACTCAAACCCTTAAGAAGGTTGTCACACCGTCCAACCTTGGGAAGAGCCACCCGGTTCACACAAATTCCACCTTTGGAAAGAACCGTGGCGTTAAGAAAACCAAAGGCTTATTGCTCACGCAAAAACCAAACAAGAAGCTATAAAATAGAAAAAAAAATGCGTAAAGTAAAGTGCGTAGGATAGAATGAATATGTACACTAGGGGAATTAGATGAATATACATAGGGGATGAATATTTACAATGGATAGTTAACTTATACATACCAAAATGGAAAATAACATAAAGAAAAAGAAAGAAAATATTGTTTGCATTATACAACCCAATGTAACCAAAATCAAATGCCTATAGGGCCACTCCCCCAACTAAGAGATAGCATTGTCCTCAATGCTATATAACAAAAATAGTGCACAAAAATGGGAGACAGAGAGAGAGAGTAAAGAAAACTCCCTATTGTCCCTCGTCCTGCTGTGGTCCCTGCTACTGTGTTTGTGAGGGGGTAGGATCTGCCTGAGACTAGGACTGTGAAGGAGCTGGATTTGGTGTTGGCTGTGGCTGTGAAGGAGCTAGGTCTGCTACTGCCTGTGATGGAGCTCCGGTGGGCTGGGCCTCCTGGCTCTGTGCTTGAGTCTGCTCTATGGGAGCGTCTGCGAGTACAAGTCTGATGTCCTGAGCACGGGGCATAACCTTCCTCTTCTTCAATGGCCTCACCGGATCCTCCTCCCACACTGACTGAGGTTCTGTCTGCTACTGTGGCTGCGGCGCTGTAGGGTCTGCTAGTAGCATCTCCAATGGAATCTGATCACCAGTTAACTTGTCCACCTCCTTTCTCAACTTAGCCACCTCCTCCTTTGACACCCGAGTCTTCCTCAACTTCTTTGTTTCTTTGGCCAGCTTTGTCAATGCACTCTCATGTGCACCCACCGCATCCAGGATTTTCTTCTGGTTTTCCAAAATTTATTTCAGAGTGTCCTCAACGGACTGTGGGACCTGTGGTGGGGGAGGAGTAGCTGGGGCTGCCACATATGTAGAAATAGCAGTCAACTTTGTAGTAGTTGACTGCATCCAATTGTTGAGGCTTGTCAGTGTTAGGTTCTGCCGGTGAGCAGTCATGGGATAGGCTCTGGAGGAGGGAATGTCAGTGGCGGTGGAGGTAGACGGGCCTGGAGCCTCCTCTGGAATGGCTGGCTGGGGAAGGGAAGGTTCCACCACCACCACTGGCTCTTCAGACTGGCTAGTGGAGGCAACAAACTTACCCTTTGACTTCTATTTAGAGTTTTCCTCATCCTTCAAATCATACCAAGAAAAGGGCACTTTGGGCTTGACTTTGGTGTCAAAGCGCTTCTTGGTGACCTCCTGGTCTTCACAGTACATTGCCAGATAATGAGGAAAAGGATAAGAAGTATCACCTATGCTGACAACCCGGCTAATGACCTCAGACATCACATTCCCCACATTGATGGGGTACCCAGCCATGATAGATGCAACTAGCACAGCCCGAATGAGGGGGAGGGTCTAGTCATGATGTGTCGAGTCCAGCCTGCTGCATACAAAAGTTTCCCACCCTTTTGCTTCAAAGTTAAGGGTCTTCCTGGTGATAGTCTTCCCAACAGTCAGCCATTTCGGAGTCTCCCCGGGCTTAGCCAAGTGTAAAGCCAACCAATTTCTAGCAGCATCCTTTTCTGCTAGTTTCTCCCGGTACAAAGAATCATCTACATCATCCATCTCCAAATAGTCATTGAGTGAAACTCCATCAAAAGGCATTGTGAGATTTCAGACTTGCGATGCCTTTGAGTCCTTTGCAAGAAATAGCAAATTTGTGTAGAACTCTTTCACTATGTGCTCATTTGCATCCGTGAGATGCTCATTGAAGTGAGACCACCCTTTTTTGTCTCAGAACTGCTGCTTCACGTTGGGGTTGTAGGTAGACAACTCTCTAAGTTAAAAGGTAAGCTACGGAATAAGTGACTGCGCTGTCCACAATACCCTAAATCTGTGAAAGGCCTTCTCACTGACAAAACGATCTTTCCACGCATCCGGATTTCGAGTGCGTCGACCCCGTCAACCACTCGTTCATCCCCCTTGCTATCACTTGAATTCTCCCTAGATAAGGGAGCTGTAGGGGAAGTAGAGTATGATTGTGCATTGGAGGCGGATTTAGCTGGGGAAGCTGCCTGTGCTGGGGCCGGGGGAGATCAGACAGGGTCCAATGGAGATGACTGTGATGAGGCCTCCTCTGACGGAGCATACTCACTCCCCGATGGTGAAGGAGGGGAGTCTCTAACTCAACTAGGCTGTCGGGATGACTGAGAAGGAATTGAAACTTTGGACGGTTGGATTGGTGCCCCCGGGCCTCTCCCCTTTTGAGATTCTCCTCTACTAGTTTGTTTACGACTTCCTCCTCGAGATAGCACCATTTCCTGCAAAGTAAACATAGGTGAACATGGTTAGTTTCCAGAGAATTGTTGTGCAGAAACTTAAGTAAAAATGAAGACTAACTTCACTACCTTTAGACCACCGCTGACAGCAAAAAATCAAGCGCAGACCGCGGTGGGGACCCTCTGATGAGCAAGACTCTCTGGACCTTCACATCGCGGGTCACAAAAAACTGACCGCGGCCGCGAAGTAAGATCCAGTGAAGTATTAGTTCTGGATAACAGGGACCGCGGACCGTGAAAATTAACCACGGTCCGTGAAAAAGCAAGTTGGCTTTTGCAAACACAAGCACCGCGGTCCGCGAAAAAGGGACTGTGGACCGCGAAATGGGTTTCTACCTAGGGTTTCCAGATTTTGCCTTTTCTACGCTAAAATGTTCATTTAGTTAAGCCCTACACGATTAATCAGTGTAATTGTATTCCAAGGGACTAACATGAACCTATTTGGACTAACCCTAACATTTTACAAGCCTAAAAAGAGAAAAATTAGGAAAAAGAAGGTGAAAATAAAGAAAATATAGAAATTAAGAAGTTAATTAAGCACAAATACACTTACTAGATGCTTGGATGATAGTTTGGATGTGAGTAATGAGTTTCAGAGAATACAGGAGTAAGACACAGTCGAAGGGAGCTTTGAATATTTAGAGTGCGTAAAGTATGAAATTAAACCCTAGTGGACTATTTATAGAGAAGAGCTGGGGACCACCCCTCTTACCTACCGCGGACTGCGAAAAATCAACCGCGGTCCGCGGTCATTCAGTTGTTTATAGCTCAGGAAAAATCTCACCGCGGTCCGCAAAAAATCACCTGCGGCCGCGGTGCGTTAGGCGGTCCGCAAAAAATCACCTGCGGCCGCGGTGCGTTAGGCTCAGAAAGGCATCCTTCAGCTAAATGGGCTTCGCGGACGGCGAAAAGGAGACCACAGCCGTGAAGAAAATTCCAGTGAACTAGTGTTGCAACCATTGGACTTCGCGAACCGCGAAAAGGAGACCGCGGCCGCAAAGTTCATTCCTGTAAGGTTCTGTTTCTACACTTATCCAAATTTCCTGTGTTAAAATCATCCTACACATCCAAAAACCAGTTAGTGTAACAGTGAAACCTATTCTATGAAGAAAACAAAGAAAACGAAAATAAAGACACATGGGTTGCCTCCGAAGAAGCGCCTGATTTAACATCGCGGCACGACGCCTTTTACCAGGATCATTTGAGATGAAGAAGTGCCACCACGTGGCTGTCATCAACTTTACCAAGATAGTGCTTTACCCGGTGACCATTTACTCTGAAGACTTCACCACTTTTGTTCTTGAGGTCAAGAGCCCCAAATGGAGTAACAAATACCACTTCAAAAGGCCCACTCCACTTTGACTTGAGTTTTCCCGAAAATAGCCTCAACCGAGAATTGAACATTAAGACCAAATCACCAACCTTGAACTCTTTACCTTGAGCATATTTGTCATGTAGGTACTTAATTTTGTCCTTATACAAGGACGAACTGTAGTACGCATGGAATCTAAACTCATCCAACTCATTCAATTGCTCCACCCGAAGATTTGCAGCTACATCCCATTCCAAGTTCAACTTTTTCAAGGCCCACATAGCCTTGTGCTCCAATTCCACCGGAAGGTGGCATGCTTTTCTGAAGACCAAGCGATATGGGGACATTCCAATAGGCGTCTTGTAGGCGGTCCGGTAAGCCCAAAGAGCATCATCTAATTTCTTAGTCCAGTCGGTCCTATTGGCATTGACCGTTTTGGATAATATGCTCTTTATCTCTCTGTTAGACACTTCAACTTGGCCACTAGCCTGAGGGTGGTACGGGGTATTGACTTTATGATTGACCCCATACTTGGAAAGCAAGGAGTCTAAGGCTTTGTTGCAAAAATGTGACCTCCCGTCACTGATGATGGCTCGTGGAGTGCCAAACCTAGTAAAGATATTCTTCTTGAGAAAGGCTATCACACTCCGCGCTTCATTTTTTGGTAAGGCCACGACCTCCACCCACTATGACACATAATCAACCGCAACCAAGATGTACGTGTTCCCACATGAACTCACGAATGGCCCCATGAAGTCGATTCCCCAAACATCAAAAATATCTATCTAAAGAATCAAATTTAAAGGCATCTCATCCTTCTTGGAAATTCCCCTGGATCTTTTGCATTCATCACACCTCTTCACCAGGTCACTAGCATCCTTATACAAAGTGGGCCAAAAGAACCCACAACTAAGAACTTTAGAAGCAGTTCTCACCCCTCCGTGATTACCACCATACGGTGAGGAGTGGCAAGACTCAAGGATAGCTAGTTTCTCTTCTTCCGGTACACATCACCGGATCACCCCATCGGTGCAAATCTTGAATAAATAAGGCTCGTTCCAATAGAAATCCAAGCTATCCCTTCGAAGCTTCTTCCTTTGGTTAGAAGAGAGCTCATAAGGGACAACTCCGGTGACGAGGAAATTAGCAATATCTGCGAACCATTGCATTTCTAGCATTGACATTGAAAGGAGTTGTTCATCCGGAAAACTATCATTGATCTCAAGTCCGTCACAAGGACGTCCTTGCTCCTCCAATCGGGACAAATGATCGGCTACTTGATTCTCACTCCTTCTTCGGTCCACTATCTCTAAATCAAACTCTTGTAATAACAACACCCATCTCATAAGTCTTGCCTTGGAATCCTTCTTGGTCATGAGGTACCGGAGTGCTGCATGGTCAATGTGAACTATGACCTTGGCACCCATCAAATAAGGGCGAAATTTTTCCATGGCAAAGGCTATAGCTAGAAGATCCTTCTCCGTGACTGTGTAGTTCATTTGAGCAGAATTCATTGTCTTTCTGGCATAGTAGATCGGATGAAACACTTTGTTCACCCTTTGCCCAAGCACAACACCCACAACAACATCGCTTGCATAACACATAAGCTCAAATGGTGCACTCCAATCCGGCACCGTGATAATGGGAGTGGTAGTGAGCTTGTGTTTTAAGAGTTCAAAAGCTTGCATACATGCTCATCAAAACTAAATCTAGCATCCTTCTCTAACAGCTTGCATAATGGATTCACCACCTTAGAGAAATCTTTGATAAACCGCCGGTAAAAATCGGCATGGACGAGAAAGCTACGGACTCCTCTCACTGAAATGGGTGGTGGAAACTTTGAAATAACCTCGATCTTTACCTTATAAACCTCAATGCCATTCTTTGAAATCTTATGGCCCAAAACGATTCCTTCCTCCACCATAAAGTGGCATTTCTCCCAATTGAAGACCAAATTTGTTTCTTCACACCGAGCAAGGACTATATCAAGATGACTCAAGCATTCGTTGAAAGAATCCCCGACAACACTAAAGTCATCCATAAATACTTCTAGAACGTCCTCCACCATGTCGGTGAAGATTTCCATCATACATCCTTGGAAAGTGGCTGGGGCACTACAGAGTCCGAATGGCATGAAAGCAAAGGAAAAAGTGCCTATGGGAAAGTAAAGGTAGTCTTCTCTTGATTCTCCGGGGCTATCAAAATTTTATTATATCCAGAATACCCGTCGAAGAAACAATAAAAGGCCCGACCTGTGAGCCTATCCAACATTTGATCCAGGAATGGTAAAGGAAAATGGTCTTTGCGGGTTACCATGTTGAGCTTGAGGTAGTCCATGCACACCCGCCATCCGATAATCGTCCTTGTAGGAATGAGCTCATTTTTATCATTTTTATCACTTTCATTCCACCCTTTTTCGGAACACATTGGAACGGATAAGTCCAAGCGCTATCCGAAATTAGATAGACAACACCCGAATCAAGCCATTTTATAATCTCATTTTTCACAACCTTTTACATAGCTTCATTCAGTCTTCTTTGATGTTCCATGTAGGGTTTGGCTCCATCCTCCAATATGATCTTATACATGCAAAATGCGGGGCTAATACCCCGAATATCCGCCAAGGTCCAACCGATTGCTTTCTTCATCCTCCTTAGCACTTTTAAAGTTGAGTCAACCTGCATTTGGGTTAGGCAAGAGGAAAGAATAACTGGTAAAGTACAAGATGGAATAAGGTATTCATACCTGAGGTGGGAAGGAAGTGGCTTCAACTCCAGATTTGGAGGTTTTTCAATGGATAGGTTTGTTGGTGGGGGTCTTCCTGTTCTCCAAGTCTAAGGACAATTTTTTGAGAGCATAAGAACAAGACCCCATGACTTGAAGGGCATGGGTGCTCTCAAGCACATCATCTACCACTGACTCCTTGTGATTCAACAAGGCCAACTACACAGGATCATCAACATGGATCATAACACTGGCATCGTCAATAATAACCTCGGACACGAGGTCCATAAAAGATCAAACTTCAGTGCTGTTGGGCTGCTTCATAGATATGCATACATGGAAGACCACTTTTTCATCACCAACTCTGAATGTATGTTCCCCAGCTTCAATATCAACCAAGGCCTTCCCGGTGGCAAGGAAAGGCCTGCCTAAGATAATAGGGACCACAAAATCAACCTCACAGTCGAGGATAACGAAATCTGCCGGCAATATGAATTTGTCCACTCTCACTAAGACATCATCAATAATACCTAGGGGCCTCTTCATTGATCTATCCGTCATTTGTAAGCGCATAGAGGTCACCCTAGGTTGTCCGCTACCCAAAGTCTTGAACACAGAATATGGCATCAAATTTATGCTTTCCCTAAGATCACACAGGGATTTTGCAAAGTTTGCACTCCCAATTGTGCAAGGAATAGTGAAGGCACCCCGATCTTCAAGTTTTGGTGCCATGGAGTGAACAATAGCACTCACTTGGTGAGTCATCTTAATGGTCTCACACTTCATGGACAACTTTTTAGTCACCAAGTCCTTCATGAACTTAGCATATCCTGGCATTTGCTCAAAGGCCTCAACCAATGAAACATTTATGGTAAGACTCTTCATCATATCAAAGAACTTTTTAAACTGGGTCTCTTGCTTCTATTTTGCCAATCACTGAGGATAGGGAGTTGCCTAGGCAATAGTTCCTTTGGGGCCACCGGTTCCGGCATGTCAATTATGTGCTCCCTAGACGTGTTCACATTTCTACCCAAATCTTCCCCATTGTTATGAATGTCAATTCTTACCTCACCTTCAATTAGATCATCCATTGCTTGTTCCACATCAACTGGTAACTCATCTTGGGGAACAACTTCATCATCAACAACAACCTTCTTTAGCCCCGAAGTACTTGCTTCACCACCTTTTCCACTCCGAGTAGTCACCGCCATGGCATGCCCGGTGTTGTTATTTTTCCCACCCATGGGGTTCACTACCGTATCACTCAGTAGTACACCCTTCGGGCGTGTGTTTAAGGCATGTGAAATCTGGCCCATTTGTACTTTAAGATTTCAGATAGAAGTAGTGTGAGAGGATATCTGGGCATCGGATTCTGCATTTCTCTCCATCATATGTTTGAACATGTTTTCTATCCGACCTATCTCCGAGCTTGAAGAACTTTGCCCATGAGATTGATATGGAGGGGGGTTGCTTGGTTGTTGGTACATCGGGGGCCTTTGAAAACCTGACCCCTGACTACCTTCGTCTCCCCAATTGTTGTTGTTATTTCTTCCATTCCAATTCCCTTCGTTGTTGTTCCCCCATTGTCGATTATTATTGTTGTTCCATTGAAGATCATTGGTATTGCTCCAATTCCTAGCATTGTTATTGTTCAAGTTTCGTGGCCTTTGGTTCCCCCAGTTTTGAGTATTACCTTGCCCTAGGTAGTTGTTTGCATACATAACATCCTCATCTTGGTCATCATAATTTTCATCTTGTTCATGACCACTTGGACCTTGATCACCATGATTTTGCCTAACATTCCCCCGAGGTCTCTTTTGGTTTCCTTGCATATGCACTCCTTCCATAGCATTTACTTGCTTCGGCCCTTGCAATTGTTGGAGTTGGGCTTTAACAAGTTGGTTCATGGTTGTTGTGAGCTCGGCAATTGCTTGCCCTTGTTCTTGGAGTTCCTTGTGGAAACTATTCACACCGATTTCCCCTCGAGGCACATTTGCTCTACTTTTCCAAGCCGAAGATGTGTCGGCCATTTCATCAAGAATCTCACATGCCTCCGGGTATTTCAACTTCATAAAATTACCACCAGCCAATTGGTTGACCACACATTGATTTACCGTGTTGATTCCCTGGTAGAATGTTTGTTGTATCATAGCCTCGGTCATGTCATTGTTCGGACACTCATTGACCATGGTTCTATAGCATTCCCATATTTCATGTAGTGACTCGTTTGGTTCTTGTTTGAATGCCAAAATCTCATATCGAAGGGCCACCATGTGGTTTGGAGAAAAGAACTTTGCAATAAATTTATCGGCGAGCTCGTCCCAAGTGGATATAGAATGGTTTGCGAGACGCTCAAGCCAATCCAATGCCTTGCCCCTAAGTGAGAACGGGAACAACCGTAACCGTAATGCGTCCTCCAACATATTAGTTTGATTACTCCCCCAATATGTATCAACAAAGCCTTTGAGATGCTTATAGGCATTCTGGTGCGCGGCTCCGGTGAAGTATCCTCTTTGCTCTAGGAGAGTGAGCATCACATTTGTGATTTGGAAGTTCTCCGCTCGAATCCTTGGTGGGACTATGGCACTAGCATACCCCTCGTTTGGAAGGACCTGAGGAGCAGCTCTAGGAGCTGGAGGTGGGGGAGGGTCTGGGACATCATCCTGATATTGGCCTGTCGGCCCCTTCTTTGTGGAGGAATTTCATTAATTTCATCTTGTTTATTGTCATAAACCTCCTCCCCCGGATTCACATTTCCTAGCGGATCGGCCATTGTACCTAAGTAAACAAAACAAGGAAGTCAAAATAGAAGGAAAGAAAAACACACTACGCTTCTAGTCACAAATATAGTCACACCGTTAGAGCTCCCCGGCAACGGCGCCAAAAAGTGATCACGTCTCACCCACACTACTGTATAATAATGATGGCAAGGATCGTGTAGCTTTTACCGGAATGGTCGGGATCGAATCCACAGGGAGTTTATAATGGGAGTGAGTGTATAAGTGATCTAAAAGGGTCGAGTGTTTCTAACTGCACTTCTAAACATTTGTTGGTGTTGAACTATGCTAAGTGTACTCTAGTGTTTGTAAGCTAATTAATGACTAACTTTGTTTTTGTTGTTGTTTTCTGATATTAATAAAGGCACTAGGGTCGTGGCCTTTGCCTAGGTGGATACACAACGGGGTTCAAATCTAAGGTGGGGGAACTGGCTAGGGATACAGCTATAACCAATGCACGAAGGTGGTCACTCTATACTTCTCGGTAGTTTGAGTGATTTTACCCTAAGTGCCCCTCTCGAAGTCAATTGGGTGCCAATTAATCAAGCAATTAAGGATTAGGTAGGGCATTACTCTCTCGAGGTTTAACCCGTTAATTAGGGCTCAAGTAGGGTTGACCCTTTCTGGGTTTAACCCAGTTCATTGGGACTACCAATCTCTTGATAATGCCCTAATTTCCTATTAGGCTAATTTCTAGACTCAAGTCTTCTTTCTCAAGAAAGACCCAAGTTATGAAAAGGCTAATTAGTGTTTGCAACCACTAATTATAGCAATAAGAACCTTGAACTAGCCTAAATAGACAACACCCATTAATTTTCCAACCTTAATTTCAAAAACCCATTACATACCCACACTAGGGTTGAGCCACAACCCTAGCTAATGGGTCTAGATACTCATAATCAAAGATGAAAATAATGATAGAGAAGAAGAATAACCCATTTAATTGATTACAAACAATGAAATTGAAGTTTCAATGTTAAAAATGCAAAAAACAAAGCTAGAAAGATGAAAACCCTAAAATATTCACGTGCTCTTTTACATCAGAAATTACAAGATATGTAAAGCAATTGCAAAATAGTCTATCTATAGTCTGCTAAATGTTCGGACAAAAATGCCCCTGCACCACCGCGGACCGCGTTCGCGGTCCGCGAAAATAATGAGGCTGCTGAGCTGCTGGTCTTCTGGTAAGGTTCGACCGCAGACCACGAAATAAGGACCGCGGACCGCGGTGTGAATTTGCCTAGCCTGCACCCTCACTGAAATGCCACCGCGGACCCCAAAATGAGGACCACGGCTGCGGTGGAAACCTGCATTACCTTCAACCCTTACTGGAATGTCACCACGGACCGCGAAATGATGACCGCGGCCATGGTGGAAACTTGCATTATTTCCCAAGCTCACTGGAATGCCACCGCGGACCGTGGCCGCGGTGGTAACTTGCTTTATGTTCAACCTCATTGGAATGCCACCGCGGCCCGTGAAATGAGGACTGCGGCCGCGATGGATACTTGCCTTACTTTCGACCTCACTGAAATTCCACCGCGGACCGTGAAATGAGGACCGCGTCCGCGGTGGCCTTTTGCTTGATCATCTTTGTTGTGTTTTGATCCTTGTGCCGGATTCACTCCTGTTTTGAGCATATTTTAGACTGAGTATCTTCATTTCTGGTTCAATCCTGCAACAAGCACAACGTATAAGCTTTCGGGGCCACTTTGTGTACCGTTATATCCAAAATTCATGTATAAGGGAATGGAAAACGAGGCAAAAATCAAAGTTATCAATCCTCCGATTCAATTGCATTCTCAGAACCTTCAACACGTGACAAGTTGTCAGCGACTTGGTTCTCCGTGCCCTTGCGGTCACGAATCTCCAAGTTAAATTCTTGAAGAAGTAGCACCCAACGAATTAGGCGCGGCTTAGACTCTTTTTTCTCAACCAAGTATCTGATGGCTGCGTGATCAGTGTACACAATCACCTTCGACCCGATCAAGTAAGACCCAAACTTGTCAAAGGCGAACACTACTGCCAACATCTCTTTTTCGGTCACCGTGTAGTTCAGCTGAGCTCCACTCAAAGTCCTACTTGCATAGTAAATTGGGTGCATTATTTTATCTTTGCGTTGACCCAACACGACATCCACTGCCTCGTCACTAGCATCGCACATGAGTTCAAACGGTTGCTCCCAGTCAGGTGCAACGATAATGGTGCCGTGACTAACCGCTTTTTCTGCTCCTCAAATGCCACCCTGCAATCATTAGAAAACACAAAGTGGTTATCTTTTTCAAGCAACTTATAGAGGGGGTTGGCGATCTTGGAGAAGTCTTTGATGAATCGTCGGTAGAACCCGGCATCCCCAAGGAAGCTACGTATATCTTTGACTGATGTGGGAGGTTGAAGTTTTTCGGTCACATCGACTTTAGCTTGGTCCACCTCAATTCCTTTACTTGACACCAAGTGCCCCAAGACGATCCCTTCTTGTAAAATGAAATGGCACTTCTCCCAGTTAAGCACAAGATTCGTCTCAATGCACCTTTTTAGGACACGGGTCAGGTTTACTAGGCACTCATTGAATGAATTTCCCACAACTAAGAAATCATCCATGAATATCTCCATGATGTTTTCGACCATGTCTGTGAATATGAACATCATGCACCTTTGAAATGTGGCGGGTACATTGCATAGGCCAAATGTCATCCTTCTAAAGGCAAATACCCCATAGGGGAATGTGAAGGAGGACTTTTCCCTGTCTTCCGGGGCGATTGAAATCTGGTTGTACCCCGAGTACCTGTCTAGGAAACAAAAGTGAGACCTCCCTGCAAGCCTGTCGAGCATCTGATCAATGAAGGGAAGTGGAAAGTGGTCTTTTCGGGTGGCAAGATTCAGCTTTATGTAATCCATGCATATTCTCCAGCCTGTGAAGGTTCTTGTAGATATCAACTCATTTTTGTCATTCTTTACAACCGTCATGCCACCCCTTTTTGGAACACATTGCACTAGGCTAACCCAGCTGCTGTCAGAGATGGGGAAAATGATTCCCGCATCTAACCACTTGATGATTTCTTTCTTCACCACTTCCTTCATGTTTGGGTTCAAGCGCCGATGTTCCCTGAAAGATTTGTGTCCCTCTTCTAGGAGAATCTTGTGCATGCAATATGCCGGGCTGATCCCTCTTATATCTGCCATGGTCTATCCAATGGCAGTCTTGCACTCTGAGAGTACTTGTAACAGCTGATTTGCCTGCACATCTAACAAACTGGATGAGATAATAACAGGTAGCGTAGAATTAGGGCCTAGAAATACGTACCTCAGATGGGCTGGCAATGGTTTCAACTCTAGTTTGCGAGGTTCTTCCACAAAGGGCTTAGCTGGAGGGCTCTCTCTTTTCTCTAAGTGAAATGGTTCAAACTCGAGAGCCCTCGGCCATACCCTTTTACCTTCAAGTGCTAACACCCACTCTGCCAATTCCTTCCCATTTACTTAATCTAAATTCATTAAACATGCAACAAAGGGGTCCTCAATAGTTAAGGACGCATCATCTTCCTCCACTATCACATCCACAACATTAATTAGAGAGAATTTGGCGAACTCACTCGGTCTCATCATGAATTTCTGCACATTGAATGTGATTTCTTCATCATTAAGCCTCATCTTGAGCTCCCCAGTCTCACAATCAATGAGAGCTCTGCCTGTGGCCAAAAATGGCATGCCCAAGATTATGGGAATCTCTTCATCCACTCGACAGTCTAGTATCACAAAATCAGCAGGGAACACAAACTTCCCCACTTGCACCAAAATATCATCCAGAATACCCGACGGTCTCTTCACCGTCCTATCAGCTAGCTGCAGCAACATGGAAGTTGGTCTGGCTCTACCAATACCCTGTCTCTTATAAATGGACAGGGGCATTAGATTAATGCTGGACCCTAAATCACACAGTTCTTTGGCAAAAGCAAAATTGCCAATGGTGTAGGGAATTGTAAAACTCCCTGGATCAGACAACTTTTCTGCTATTGGTCGTGTTACCACAACACTGCAAATCTGAGTCAAAGTCACAGTCGCAAGTCTTGGAAATAAAACTTCCGGGACATCAAGTTCTTCATCATCTTTTCATACCAAGAACTTTTTGTACTGCTCATCCTTTGGGTATTTGGCCAGCCTTTGAGGGAATAGGGCTGGCAGTCTCTTCTTCCCAACGATTTGGGATTTTCTTTCTCAACTACCACCTCAACTATTGGCTCTGGGGTTATTTCGACTTCCTTTTCAGCCTTACTCTACCCACTAGGTTATCCTTCAGCAATTTGCACTGTTACCTTGGTCAAGTTTGTGGAATCATCCATTTCGATTGGCACTGGTACTAGTGTCTCCGCCGGCCTACTTTCACGAGCCAACTCTTGTTCCAAGTCTAAGTCCCTGCCATTGTGGAGACTCACTACCATCATCTGCTTCGGGCCATGGTCCTTAGTATTCACCTGAGTATCTACAGGTAAAGTCCCAAGAGGATGATTGTTCACTGACATAGATATCTGTCCCAACTACACTTCAATATTTTTAATAGCTGCATTATGTGCATCTACTCTCTCACTCATTTTGGCAGTCGACCCAATCACCTGTTGCATCATCCCTTCAAGCCTAGAAAATCCATCTTCTTGCCTCCCCCCCATGTTATTGCTGAGGAGGGTGGTATGCTTGTTGCTGATTTTGATTATTATAACCTTGTGGCCTCTGATAAGGTGCCACATTACCATGAGTTCTCATGGCACCCATGTTTTCATTATTCTGTTGCTGGTGAGGTGATCTATACGGTTGAACTTGCTGACCCCAGTTCTATCCCCCTGTCTCTGGCCTCCATATTTGACACATAATTCATGTTTTATGGGTAAGGAGGATGATCACAATCTGCATTCCACTGATTACCAATTGGTTGACTAATGAAAGATGTGCATAAGCACCCATTGGTAATATCTACAATACGAATTTGCTGCTTTATCCCCGAATCCTCTACCTTCTTAGTAAGAGTACTCATATGTGTCATTAAAGTAGCCATGTTCTCAGCCATAGTGTTGGACGAATCTAATGGCACTGAGTGAACAACTGGGGTAATAGGAGCACCCCCGGTTGTCTACCCTAGATTCTGTGCCATCGTATCAAGTAAAATCTGGCACTATCTCCATGTCTTGCTAAGGAATGCTCCACCAGCTGAAGTATCAACATTGGCTTTTACACCATCAGCCAGACCCCTATAGAATTGTTGCCCCAACATTTGCTCAGGAAAACCATAGTGTGGACAGATAACCAGCATCCCTTTAAGCCGTTCCCATGTCTCCTGCAGTGTCTCCATGGGCTTCTGTCTGAATCTTATGATCTCATCAATCTGCTGTGCTATCTTGTTTGGTGGATGGAATTTATTCAGAAATTGCTTGACCAACTCCTCCCATGTTGCAATAGAGTTGATAGGGAGGGAGTTGAGCCAAGTCTGGGCAACTCCTGTCATCGAGAACGAAAACAATAACAGTCTTAATGCCTATAGGGTAACATTCTGCTGCCTCTGGGTCTTGCCGATGGACAAAACATTCTTTAAATGCTGCTGTGAATCCTCAACGCGACCCCGAAAATAGCCCCTTATTTTGCAACAAGTGCAGCATATTGTTTGTAATCTGGAAGGACTCTGCTTCAATATGAGGGACCAAAATCGCGGTTGCAAGTTGTAGATGTGGGTTGTGCCCAGTCGTATAATGGCGCCTCAGGTACAACGAGTACCCCAGGCGCTGCAATCCGTGCAGCTGGGTCGACCACACCATCTCCAGCATTAATGTTGTTTCTATCGTTCAACTCAGCCATGTCTGGTTCTATGCGTTCAATGTGTGATTGTTGTTTGCTTCTCCGATTGGCCCTGTTCAAGGCCTTGAAAACCTTTTTAGGGTCTGGCAATGCTTTAAATACGTCACTAGTTCTCGAAGAGTTTCTAGGCATGCGCTTGTACCACCGGTTTAGCAAACATTAGAAATTCAATATATGTATGAAATAAAAGAAAATCGTCTATACTTAAGAATTTTCCTTCAACTACACTTGATAATACCGTTAATTCCCCGGCAACGATGCCAAAATTTGATCACGCTCAACTATGTCTATTAAAAGACTAAGCGGGCGTTGTAAATATAATCCGAGTATTTTGCCCAGAGTCTAATCCTACAGGGAATTAACATATCAGATGTCGTCTTTAGATTACTAGATTCTCAATAGTCAGCTTTCTCAAATGTTGTGTATATCACTTTGTGTTGTTTCTACTACTACAGCCGAACAGAAATAATAAACTTAAGATTAACTAACAATAAGATGTAAACAATTGGATTAAAGTTCTAAGGTTATGGTTCCCCCCCGTTGGTGAACTTCATTCTTGTATACTTTATATAGTTTTGATTTAGTTGTCTATATCAATCATGAAACACTTCAGTTACCATAAATCTCTCTCAAGTAATTATGATAATTTACTAGACGCACTCTCTCAAGTTACGCTAGCTAGATTGCATTACAGTTCACTTTAGATTGCACCCGAGGTATCGTTATCTCTAATACAACCTCTAAACCCACGGTTATGACTCTCGCCTATACTCCGAGAGTGGTGTTGTTCAAACAATAACCTAAATATGCACTCTCTCTCAAGTAAATACATAATAAATAGGCGCAGCTAATTGAGGTCCCTTCAATCAACTACAACAAGAACGTAGTTGAACAAATAGAGATTAACAACCAACCAAAACTATATTAATATCACAATAAAGTCATCCCCCAACGGATTTCACCAAAACCTTAGATTAGAAAAGTTAGCTACTCATAATAATGATAAAAACTACAAAAGAATTCATAAGCAAAGGTAAAAGCACAAAAGAAGGAGATATGGATTGATGCCCAATTGCCTCCTTGCCTCTTGCCCTTGCTTTTCTTGTTCTAAAATCTAAACCTTGATAAAAATCTTCTCTTGGGAAAATTGAACCTTATATAGTTTGTGTGGATTGGCCTTGAACTTCCAAAAACACTGATGAGTGGCTAGAATTCGTGATTTTAAGCATTATATCCCTTGCATTTTATGTGCTTTAATGATAAAATACACGTCGTATGTGCCTAATAGGGTTTATTTTATGTGTAGGTGAATTGGAAATGGAAACGGGGCTAAACGGATGCAAATACGTCAAAGAATATGCGAAAGGGGACGCCCGGACGATAGCCGGGCGTCAGAGCCAAACAGCCTGGGATAGCCTGGCGTTACCCAGGAGTTAGACCCATAACGCCTGGGGGGTCCTGGTGTTACCCAGGCGACAGACCCATAACGCCTGGGGGGTCCTGGCGTTACCCAGGCGTTAGACCCATAACGCCTGGGGGGACCAGGCGTTACCCAGGCCTTAGGGCTGTAACGCCTGGCCC
>MDKJ01301266.1:0-22579 GCA_005239525.1 Nicotiana knightiana
GTACGAGTGTTTAAGTGAGAGCATGAGATACTGATAGTAGAGTCACGAGTGACTGAGAGGCTTACCCGAGAGGCTGTATTGTGAGTGATATTGTGCCCGAGGGTCTTATATTTTATGAAAATGCTATTTTCACTCTTCTTCACAGTGAGCCTCTGATGATAAATGTTGGATAAATGTTTTTATACGAGATTCTTAAATTGAAATCGGAGTTTTATGAAATATTCGGAATTGTATATCCTGACCTGATTTATTCATTTCCACTGTTGTTCATTATATTGATTTAGATGATTTAAATGCTCTTCACTACACTCCAATTTTTAGTTACTTTGATTACTTATTGAGGTTGCGTACTCACGTTACTCCCTGCACCTCTGTGTGCAGATCAAGGTACCAGACCATCTCACTAGTTGATTTCTGGACGAGCTTGGAGTTGTTCGAGGATCATGGTAGCTGCTCAGCGTCCCCAGCTCACCTCCTTTCCTTCCCTTAGATCATAGTTTTCTTTGGTCTTTTGTACCTCAGACTTTTGTTGTAGCAAGTCACTATATTGTACATTTTCCTAGATGCTCATGACAATTGACTCCAGGTTTTGGGGAAGTGCATATAAATTGTTCATCTCATTTGCTTTTCTAAAATCTGCTAATTTTGGGAAATTATGAAATAATATGATAGTCTGAAATGGTTGGCTAGCCTAGTTCCATGATAGAAGCCATCATGGCCGGCTTAGGATTTGGGGTCGTGACAATTATGGGGACGTGAGGAGTCACCTTTACTATATTTCAGTTGTCAAGAGAAGCATACAGGTGGTGACAGGCCTATGAGAAGGGTAGGTTGGCTGATATAGTTGAACTCACTTGGACTCAGTATAAGGATAGAGGTTGCGCAATGCATCGTAACAATGTGGGACTTATATGCGTGTTGCTAGTAAGGGAATTATTTGAAGCCACGAAGTGAGATTAGGGGGACTAAAGCGCGTGTAACTATTTCAAAAAAAATATTTAAAAATATCTAAATGTAAGGATCATGCTGCGATATAAAGAAAGATTGTGATTGAGATTGGGAAATATGAGTATGAGGCGTGGCACCCCGGTATGATTCATGTTGTAGATTTACTATTGCAAAGTCTTGTTGATTTGAACATTTGTTTTTCTTGTTTTCCTTATTTCATTCCATTTGTATTTTGATTGTACTTGGTTACTGGTTGTCTTTATCACATGTATCCTCTTACTTTCAATTATTTTTCATTTTTGTTGTTAGTCTCGTATTGTTAATATTACTTTATTACCCCTTTAACTACCTTTATTTTCATTGTTAGATTATATCAATATTTTGCACATGTTTATATATCTAGGAGGTGTCACAACCTGGCCTTGTCACTACTCTAGCGAGGTTATACTTGATACTTACTGGGTACCCCTGTATATATTATCGAGGTACGCAGTTCACATCGTATTTCAGGAAGGTTATCTAGTGCGAGCTAGGTGCACAGACTGAGTTGAGTACACTATTTCACCCTCAGACGGACGGACAGTCCGAGCGCACTATTCAGATACTAGAGGATATGCTTTGCGTCTGTTTATGGATTTTGGGGGTGCTTGGGATCAATTCATACCACTTGAGGAGTTTCCTTCAACAACAACTGCCGGTGGTTTAGGGACATCCTCTTGCTCTAGTTCAGCCCGTGGTTAGGGAAACAACATATGAAGAGGAGCGGCTTAGACTCAAGAGGTTCAAAAAGTACCACACTCCTACTTTCAATTGTTTGTATTCAGAGGATTCACATGGTTTCCTTTGGGAGTGTCACCGTATTCTCAGCACTATGGGCATTCATTAGACGAGTGGGGTTACTTTTACTACCTTCCAGCTAAAGGGAGCGGCATATCATTGGTGGAGGGCATATGAGGTGGGTAGCCCAACAAAGGTAGCTGCACTTACATGGGATCGGTACTCAGAGTTTTTCTTGAGAGAGTTTTTTCCTTAGACCCTTCGAGATGCTTGGCGCGTACAGTTTGAGGTGTTGTACCAGGGTGATATAATAGTGTTGGAGTATGCTGTCCGATTCAGCGCTTTGTCCCGGCATGTGCCTGCCTTGGTTTCTATATTTAGAAAGCAAGTTCGTTGATTCATCGAGGGGCTCAACCAAGGTAATAGATTCAGCATGGTTAGGAGTTTGATCAGAAACTCTGTATCTGCAGGTGGTTGAGATTGCGCAAAGGTTGAAGGGTATGCGAGACCGTGATAGAGATGATAGGGAGGCCAAGAGGTATCGTGATACGGGAGGATTTGCTGCAGTCACGCTGCAGCTACAACCCGTCATGGTAGGGGCTATGATAGCCGTCCAGTTCATTCAACACTCCCAGATTCCACATATGCTCCGGTTGTTCCGAGGTTTCAGGTTGCTCATTTTGCTCAACTACTTTCTCGTGCACCTTTTGCACGTGGTTCCTTTAGGGTTCAGTCCAGCAGACCAGACCTGACCCAGTCCCAATTGCCACACCCACAAAAAGCTTGCTTCGAGTGCGATGATACTAGCCATATGATTAAAGACTGCCCCGAACTCAGGAGGGGTGCACCTTCCGAGAATACTCAGGCTCCACGATTTCAGTCGGTTCCGTAGACTTCTCAAGCCATTATTGTTGCCCCATTTACCGCTCCACTCACTCAGCCATCTAGAGGTGGGGGATGGGCGGGTAGAGTTTGCCCTATAAGGGGAGGCCAGGTAAGATTCTATGCTTTCCCAGGTAGGACATAGACAGTTGCTTCAGTAGTTATGATATGTATGGTTCATATTTTCCATAGAGATGCATCAGTATTTTTGATTCGAGATCCATTTATTCATATGTGTCATCTTACATTGCTCTATATTTGGATATATCTCGTGATTCTTCGATTTCTCCTGTTAATGTGTCCATGCATGTGGGAGATTCTATTGTTGTGGAGCGCGTGTATCATTCATATTTAGTTGTCATTGGATGTTTTGAGGCTAGAGTTCATCTGTTGTTACTTAGTATGGTAGACTTTGATGTTATCTTGGGCATGGACTGGTTGTCGCCCTATCATGCTATTCTTTGTTGTCACGCTAATACTGTGACGCTGACTATGCCAGGATTACCAAGATTAGAGTGGAGGGGTGAATTAGATTATGTTCCTAGAAAGGTTATCTCATTTCTAAAGGCTTATTGGATGGCTGAGAAGGGGTATGATGCTTATTTAGCCTTTGTAAGGGATGTCAATGTTGATACTCCTACTATTGAGTCAGTTCCGGTGGTAAGAGACTTTCCAGATGTATTTCCAGCAAATCTTCCGGGTGTGCCGCCAGACAAAGGATATCGATTTTGGTATTGACTTGTTGCTGGGCACTCATCCCATTTCTATTCCATCATATCGTATGGCCCCAGTAGGTTCAGTTGTAAGAGTTGCTTGATAAGGGATTCATTCGGCCTATTGTGTCTCTGTGGGTGCTCTGGTCTAATTTGTGAAGAATAATGATGGTTCTATGCGCATCTGTATTGATTATCGTCAGTTGAACAGGGTTACAATGAAGAATATGTATCCATTGCCACACATTTATGACCTATTTTATCAGCTATAGGGTCCTATGGTGTTCTCAAAGATTGATTTGCGGTCAGGTTATCATCAGCTGAAGATTCGAGATCCAGATATTCAAAAGACTGCCTTTAGGACTCCGTATGGTCACTATGAGTTTCTCATGATGTGATTTGGGTTGACCAATGCGCCAACAACATTTATGCACCTGATGAACAATGTATTCCAGCCTTATATTGATTCATCATCATTGTGTTTACTAACGACATCTTGATATACTCCTGCAATCCGAAAGATCATGAGCAACACTTAAGGATCATGCTCCAAACCTTGAGAGAGAAGAAGTTATATGCAAAGTTCTCAAAGTGTGAAGTTTGGCTTGAATCAGTGGCATTTTTCGGTCATGTGGTGTCGAGTGAGAGGATCAAGGTAGACCCAAAGATGATTGAGGCACTGCAGAGTTAGCCTACACCGTCTTGAGCTATTGAGATCCGGGGTTTCCTTGGTTTGGCTGGGTATTATCGTTGTTTCATAGACGTTTTCTCATTTATTGTTGCACCTATGACCAAATTGACCTATAAGGGTACCCTTTTCAGATTGATCGAGGAGTGTGAGGCGAGCTTTCAAAAGCTCAAGTTTTCTTTGACTACAACCATAATGTTGGTGTTGCCTACGGTTTCGAGGTCCTATACTGTGTATTGTGATGTATCACGTGTTGGCCTTAATGCGGTGTTGATGCAAGACGATAGGGTGATTGCCTATGCGTCTTGACAGCTGAAGACTCACGAGAAGAATTATCCAGTGTATGACTTGGAGTTGGAAACTATTGTTCATGCATTGAAGATCTCGCAGCATTATTTGTACGGTGTTCCTTGTTAGATATTTACCGACCACCGGAGTCTACAACATCTATTCAAATATAGAGATTTTAAATTGCAACAACAAATGTGGTTAGAGTTACTTAAGGACTATGATATCACCATTCTATATCATCCCGAGAAGGAATATGTGGTGGCCAATTCCTTGAGTCGAAAGGCGAATAGTTTGGGTAGTTAAGCACATCTACCGGCAGTAGATAGGCCATTAGCATTGGATGTTCAGGCCTTAGCCCATCATTTTGTTATATTGGATATTTCGGAGCCTATTCGAGTTCTTGCATGCATGGTTTCTCAGTCATTTCTGTATGACAGTGTCACAGAGCGTCATCATGACGACCTCTATTTTCTTTTCCTCAAGGATATGGTTTAGCATGGCGATGCCAAGGAGATTAGTATTGTATATGGCAGTGTGTTACAGATGTAGGGCAGATTATGTGTACCCAATATGTTTAGTTTGCGTGAGTTGATTCTCCAAGAGGCCCATAATTTGTGGTACTCCATTCATTCGGGTGCCGCTAAGATGTATCGGGACTTGAGACAACACTATTGGTTGAGGAGGATGACGAATGACATAATGGAGTATATAGCTCGGTACCTAAATTGTCAGCAGGTGAAGTATGATCATCCGCGACCGCTTGTTCTGCTTCAGGGGCTTGAGATTCCTAAGTGGAAATGGGAGCGTGTTACCATAGATTTCATTGTTGGGCTCCCACAAACCCTAAAGAATTTTTATGCGGTATGGATGATTGTGGATAGGTTGATAAAGTCATCTCAATTCATTCCTGTAGTGACTACCTATTCTTCAGAGCAGCTGACTTAGATTTATATCGGTGAGATTGTACGACTTCATGGCATACCGGTGTCAATCATCTCTAACCAGGGTACGCAATTGACGTCACATTTCTGGAAGGTTGTGCAGTGAACGAGGCACACGGGTTGAGTTGAGTACAAAATTTTCCCCGCAGATAGACAGACTGTACGAGCGCACTATTTAGACATTGGAGAATATACTTTGCGCCTATGTTATGGATTTTGGCGGGCCTGGGATTAACTCTTTCCAGTTGCAGAGTTTTCCTACAACAACTAACAGTCGAATATTCATATGGCTCCATATGAGGTTCTATATGGGAGACGGTGTTGTTCCCTAGTTGGGTGGTTAAAGCCGGAGAGGATAAGTTACTAGGGATGGACCTAGTTATAGATTCTTTGGAGAAGATCAAGATGATCAATGATAGGATCCCCTCAACCCAAACTAGAGATAAGAGTTATACAGATTAGAAGGTTCACGATATTGCATTCTTGATTGGAGAGCGAGTCTTGCTTTGGGTTTCACCCATGAAAGGGTGTGATGAGGTTCTGGAAGAAGGTCAAGTTGAGCCCTAGGTATATTGGACCTTTTGAGATCCTTTCAGAGGATTGGAGAGGTGGCCTACAAACTTTCCTTGCCACCTAGTTTATATGCGGTTTATCTGGTGTTCCATACCTCTATGCTCCATAAGTTTTATGGTGATCCGTCTCATGTTCTATCTTGGACCAACAGGTTCGGAAGTTGCGATCGAAGGATATTGCTTGAGTGATGGTTCAATGGAGGGGTCATCCGGTTGAGGAGGCTACTTGGGAAACTGAGCACGACATATGAAGTCATTATCCTCATCTATTCACCACTTCAGGTTGAGTTGAGTACAATATTTCACCCTCAGACCGATGGATAGCCTAGCACACTATTTAGATATTGGAGGGTATGCTTCTTGCATGTGTTATGGGTTTCAGGGGTTTGCCTACAAAAATAGCTACCGGTCGAGTATTCAGATGTCCCCATATGTGGTTTTATATGGGAGACAATGTCCTTCCCCAGTTGGGTGGTTTGAGCCGGGAGAGACTAAGTTATTAGGCATGGATCTGGATCGAGATGCTTTGGAGAAGGTCCAGATGATCCAGGATCGACTTCACACAACCCAACCTAGAAAAAAGAGTTATGCAGATTGGAAGGTTCGTGATGTTGCATTCATGGTTAGAGAGCGAATCTTGCTCCAGGTTTCACTCATTAAGGGTGTGATGAGGTTCAGGAAGAAGGACAAGTTGAGCCCTGGGTATATCGGATCTTTTGAGATCCTTGAGAGGATTGGAAAGGTGGCCTAAAAGATTTTATTGTCACTTAGTTTATATGCGGTTCAACCGCTGTTCCATGTCTCTAAGCTCCTAAAGTATGATGGTGATCTGTATCATATTCTATACTTTAGCACAGTCTAGTGTGTATTGGTAAAAAAGAGCTTCACACGTGTAATAAATCTTGATGACTCAGCAATCTACGTGGAGCAATGAAGATACGACAGCTGGACGAGACTCTATGAAGAGGTATGAGGTAAAGAGGCACGGCAAATCACACCCACAGGTTAATCAACTATGGAAGTCTCAACCTGATTGAGAAGATGAAGAGACACAGTAAAAATGTATCTGGGCGAAACGAAGGGCAGATTCAGATATCTTCAATTAGTGATCCACACGTTACCAAACATTCACGCAACAATTACAGTTACTCATTGTAACTTTACATTAATGTCATAATTAGTCATTAATGGTCAATCAGTGAAAAAGGCAAACGTTATATTAGGAAATTCCCTATATAAGGGAGTAAAATATAACCTGTAAGGGGCATCCGAACTACCATTGCAGTACACTTTACTTTTCGTGCATCTCATTGATTTTTCTTTATTTAATTACTTAGAATAATAAGTCTTGCCTTGGTTATCAGAAATCGGTGTTCATCCTAAAAATAGCTTTGGTCAAAGGATCTAATTCTTTGGTTAAACAAATTGGTTCCGTTATCGGGAAACTGATAACCTTTGTTTTCTTTTCAAGCAATATCCTCTGAACTATGTCGAACTCCAACAACAACAACCAACAGAGGAATGGAACCCCAGTTCCATCACCTTCAGGAACCCCACGTGGTTTAAGGGAACAATCCCCAGAAAGATCCAATAACAACAACGATAATAATGATCAAATGGTAGAAAAAGATCAGGTAAAACCAATGATTGCAGAGTATGTGGGCCAAGCTTTGCAAGAATTTGCAAGGGGATTACCAGCGGCATCACCTGCATCACTGACACCACCTCCCAATAACACTATCACCGTGGAAAATCCTCAGTCTGGGTTGGTAAACTCAGCCGGGGATGACACTCCTAACGTATCTCTTGATGCGAGACCAGGTATGACTAATAACTCTGAATTATAAAATTTACTACTAACCTCGCAGAAGCAGGTGAAGGAACAAAACAATCGAAGCAAGCAAATTCCTGGAGTACCACCTGTTATCAAAGGCATTGATGTTGATAGATATTCTCAACAACCTTGAAAACCAAGCGCAACACCCTTGCCTATATCCAAGAAGTTTAAAATGCCTGACGTTCCTAAGTATGAAGGAACAAGTGACCCACGCGAACACGTGACTGCTTTTACCACCGGATTAAAGGGCAACGACTTAAAAAAACTAAAGATTGAATCAGTCCTTGTCAAAAAATTCAGAGAAACGCTTACCAAAGGAGCCTTAACCTGGTATTCTCTTCTCCCTGAATATTCGAATGATTCTTTTGCTGAGCTTGCAGTTCTATCATAAAATCACACTTCGGCGCGCAAAGAGTCGAGAAAATAATGGAGGACATATTTAAAATAAAGCAAGGAGACACAGAACTACTCCGTGAATTTGTAGATAGGTTCCGACGAGAAAGAATGCAACTACCAAGGGTGCCTGATAATTGGGCAGCCACGGAATTTGCAAGTAATCTAAATGATAAAATTTCAGAAGCCACGAGGAGACTCAAAGAAAGCTTGAGAGAATTCCCAGCTACAAAGTGGAATTGATGTTTATAACAGGTACAGTACTAAACTTTGAATAGAAGAAGATACTATTGCTCGTTCGAAAGATGAAGATCATACCAAATCCAAATGTTCTGAATGAGACATGAGATCAGGTAAAAACAAGTACGATCCTTACTTGGGACCATCGGGACGTGAAAGTCGTCCCAGGTTAGAAAATACCATGTCAGATTATAGACCACCGAGTAGAGATGCAGGCTCGTCCTCATCAAGATCCAAAAAGGATCGAGATGAACGACCTCGAGGTAATGCATGAATTGGGGATCATACCTTTAATGTAAGTACCCCTGAACTTGTTTCAATATTAAGAAATATGGGTGATAAGGTTCGATGGACCAAAGAAATGTGTTCAAACCCAACTAAAAGGAATCTAGATTTCTGGTGTGAATTCCATAATGGTCATGGACATAAGACTGCAGATTGCAGGTTTTTACAAGGTGAAATAGAACAATTATTGAAACAGGGCTATTTAACAGAATTTTTTAGTGATAAAGGTAAACATGCATACATAAAGAACATACAAGAGCCCCCGAAGCCTCCATCTCTAAAAAGAACCGTCAACCTGATACGTGGAGGAGAGGAAGTAAACATAATAGTTTGTAAATTAGCCTCGAAGACCACAGTTACACACGGAAAGAGGGCTCAAGAAAATCTCGACGTGGATGATATAACCTTTGATGATGCACATTTCGGCGGACTAATGCTGACTCACAATGATGCTCTGGTTATATCCTTACTCATTCATGGCACTAACGTTAAAAGAGTGTTGATTGATCTAGGTAGTTCAGTCAACATCATCTTGTTAAGAGTCGTGGAAGAAATGCTCTTGGGAAATCATGTGATTCCAAAGGCACGAGCCATATCAGGGTTTGACAACTCTACAGTGATAACCAAAAGAGAGATCGAACTTAGCACTTATGTCGGTAGAGTAACTAAAAACACCATGATTATATGAAGGCCATGGATCCACGACATAAAAGCAATACCATCTACCTTGCATCAAGTAATAAAGTTCCCTTCAGAATGGGGAATCAGACAGATTAGAGGTGATCAACAAACCTCTAGAAATATAAATTTTGTGGTGCATTATAACAAAAAAGTAGAGACAGAATAAGCAGAAGATAGAGAAATCTCCCAGACAGATGTTACCGGTCAAACAAGTACGGAAAAATTTGCGGACCTAACAGGTACGAAAAAAGTGAGTGTTCAAGCAGATACGGAAGGAGATACTCATGAGAAGGTGAATCAAGTCACCACGGAAGATGCATTGGACCACACGGATGGCAAACCGGACGTCATTCATGAACCGCAGGAAGACGAGCACATCAAAACAACTACAGAAGAGCTCGAAGTTGTTCCATTGTTTGAACAAAAACCTGAACAGAAAGTGTATATAGGCACGAGGCTGAGCCCTGGTCGAAGAGGTAAGTTAATTTATTATTTAAAGGCTAACGCGGATTGCTTTTCGTGGTCCCACAAAGATATGACAGGTATCCCACCAGAAGTGATGACTCATAAACTAAAGGGAGATCCATCCTTCGTACTGGTTAAGAAGAAGAAAAGAAAGCAAGGACCATTCAAGACCTAAGTGATTAACGAAGAGGTACAAAAACTCTTGAAAATTTGTTCGATACGAGAGGTAACGTACCCTAGCTGGCTAGCTAACACAGTGGTAGTACCTAAAAAGAATGGAAAATGGAGAGTATGCGTAGATTATACTGACTTAAATAAAGCATGCCCCAAAGATTTATTCCCATTACCACATACAAATCAAATGATTGATACCACCACAGGTCATGAATTGTTACGCTTTCTAGATGCGTATTATGGTTATAATCAGATTAAAATGGATCCCTCGGACGAGGAAAACACCTCCTTTATTCCAAATAGGGGGACTTATTGTTATAAAGTCATGCCTTTTGGCTTAAAAAACGCTGGAGCCACCTATCAAAGGCTAGTGACCAAGATGTTCTGGGAAAAATGATGGAAGTTTAAATCGATGACATGTTGGTAAAATAAACACTGGCGGAAGACCATTTCCAGCACCTCTCTATTACCTTAGACATTTTACGCAGGTATAATATTAAGTTGAATCTAGAAAAATGTGCTTTTTGCGTAGAATCAGGAAAATTCTTGGGTTTCCTTGTATCAAACAGGGAAATAGAGGTAAATCCTGCTCAAATTAAAGCTATAGAAGAAATACCTGATGTACTTATGAAGAAAAAAAAAAGTTCAAAGACTAACGGGAAGAATTGCAGCCTTAGGAAGATCTATTTCCAAATCTTCCGAGAAAAGTTTTAAATTCTTTGCAGTTCTCAAAAGCAAAATCGGTTCGAATGGACTGAAGAATATCAACAAGATCTCAAAGACCTAAATGCTTATCTATGAAAACCTCCGTTGCTGTCAAAGCCAAAGGAGGGGGAGAGGCTGTACGACTACCTTGCCGTCTCGGAAATTGTTGTAAATACAGTATTGGTAAGGGAGGATAAAGGTAAATAATCTCCTATTTATTATGTAAGCAAGACATTACTAGATGCTGAAACTAGATATCCACCTCTAGAAAAGTTAGCCTTAGCTCTAATCATGGCATCTAGAAAATTAAGTCCATACTTTCAATGTCATCCAATCACAGTTGGGACCTTGTATCCATTAAGAAACATACTGCATAAACAAGAACTATCAAGAAGATTAGCCAAGTTGGCCATAGAATTAAGTGAGCATGAAATAATATATCAGCCAAAGACTGCAACCAAGTCTCAGATCTTAGATGATTTTGTCGCTGACTTTAGTAATAGCATTGTCCCTTAAGTGGAAAAAGAGTTAACACTCTTTAACGTGCTAATCCGGTTCTATGGACCATATTTACCGATGGTTCTTCCAATATAAAAGGTGTCAGATTAGGCATAGTCTTAATATCACCCACGGGTGAAAAGACATGACATGCTATCAAATGTTATCCTATAACTAACATTGAAGCAGAGTACGAAGTTGTCATTGCAGGACTAGGACTTGCACGAGAACTTTCAATCGAGCAAATCATAATCAAAAGCAACTCCCAACTGGTAGTAAATCAGATGCAGGGGACTTACATCGCTCGAGAGACTCAGATGCAACAATATCTGGAAAAGGCACGAGAGCTCGTGAGACAATTCAAAACATAGAAGGTAATACAAATACCTAGAGAGGAAAATTCAGAAGCAGATGCATTAGCTAACCTCGCAGCACTCACAGAGGTAACAAACAAAGACAATGCAATTGTCGTTCATCTATTCCATTCAGCGATCGACCATGGCAGAAATGAGGTAACTTTCAACAATTTAACATGGGATTGGAGAAATGAAATCTTAAATTTTTTGAAGAATGACACCGTACCTGAAGACAAGAAAACAACTCAAGAACTTCGCTGCAAAGGTGCACTGTACTGCCTCATTCGCAACTTATTATATCGCAAGATGTTGGAGGGCCCATAGCAAAATGCCTCGGACCTAACCAAACATAGTTTATGATGAAAGAAGTCCACGAAGGACATTGTGGAAATCACTCAGGGGCTAGATCCTTGAAAAAAATCCTAACCAGAGCTGGTTACTATTGGCCTAAGATGGAAGAATAGGCCGAGAACTTCGTATCCAAATGCGACAACTGCCAAAAGTTTGCCATTAACATGCATCGACCAGAGGAATTATTGCATCCAATAATATCCCCATGGCCCTTCATGAAATGGGGTATGGATATAGTGGGACTTCTTCTCACAACTAAAGGACATGTACGGTTTTTACTCGTGCTAACCGACTATTTTACAAAATAGCTAGAGGCAGAAGCATTCAAACATGTTCGAGAAAAGGAAGTTAAAAGCTTTATATGGCGAAACATAATATGCCGCTTTGGGATACCGAAGGAGATCGTGCGTGATAATTCCCCACAATTCATAGGGTCACAAATATCAGAATTCTTCGAAAGCTAGCAAATCAAACGGATCACTTCAACGCCAAACCACCCCGTGGCTAATGGTCAAGCGGAGTCAACGAATAAACTCATCATCAACAATATAAAGAAGTAGCTAGATAAAGCCAAAAGAAATTGGCCTGATGAGTTACCAAAGGTACTATTGGCATACAGAACAACTTAAAAAATAGCCACGGGAGAAACTCTGTTCGCACTTGTCTATTGCTCAGAAGCCTTAATACCTGTGGAGATTGGAGAACCAATCATAAGGTATACAACAACCACGGGGGAAGCAAACGACAACGAATTGAAGACCAATCTGAACCTGCTCGAACCATAGAGAGAAGCAGCACTAATACGGATGGCAGCTCAAAAACAAATCATAGAACGTTATTGAAACCGTAAAGCTCATCTCAGATACTTTAAGATTGGGGACTTCGTCCTCAAAAGAGTCATTTAATCAACGAAAGAAGCAGGCGCAGGAAAGCTAAGTCCGAACTAGGAAGGACCTTACAAGGTCTGAGGCATAGCTGGGAAGGGCTCCTACTAGCTGTAAGCTATGGACGGAAGAATCCTACCAACAAGTTGGAATGCCATCCACTTGAAGAAGTACTACTTCTAAGGAAAAGAAGTACCCCCGGTCAGGTATCAGACGTTCGATTTTATTTTGAACATTTAAAATTTTACTAACCTTTTTAGATGATAGGCATAAAGCTAACCCATCACTAGATGATGATATCAGACCTGCAAAGATGCGAGGGAGTAACTGAATTTCCGGTCTAAGGTTACACTTTCTGATGGACGTTTTAAAGGGTTAAGCAGTCATCATCTAAAAACTATATACCTTCGAGTCCTGTATGTTTTTCCTTTTCAGGAAAAGGACCACAAGGAAGGAATAGTCAAGTGCTCGAGATTTTATTCTTCAAAGCTCAAACACTTGGGGGACTATACAATATGGAAGGCAAA
The DNA here is from genome assembly GCA_005239525.1 of Nicotiana knightiana. Classification (NCBI taxonomy): domain Eukaryota; kingdom Viridiplantae; phylum Streptophyta; class Magnoliopsida; order Solanales; family Solanaceae; genus Nicotiana; species Nicotiana knightiana. Next base: position 13,209 of record MDKJ01301266.1, read on the forward strand.
GACGAAGCAAAAAACACTATCAAAAATTCAAAGCTCGAGCCTGAAGATCCACCTACTCAACAAGTCAAGTGATATGAGCAAAATCAAAAGAGCCAAAGACTGAAACACAAAACCTAATCCAAAAAACCTTCGAACATGTTCAGGTTAGAAGGCAAAAAACCTTCGAACATGTTCAGGTTCAAAGGCGAAATGTTAGCTACGAGGAAGAAATGCGCATCCTTGTACTTATTCAAAAGGAAGACTGTTGTAACCAAAAACAGTTAAGGATAAAAGATCGTCATTGTACTCATTCAAAACTGTTGTAACTAAAAACATTTACGAAATCTTTGTACTCATTTAGAAAACTGTTATCAAATAAAACAGTTACAGATGAAAGATCAAAATCATTGTACTTGTTTAAAAAACTATTATCAAATAAAAAGTTACGGATGTAAGAGCATTTCCCTCATGCTTATTGAAAACTGTTGTCAACAAAAAACAGTTACGGGTGAAAACTCAACTTTAATAAAAGTTGTTACGAACGGAAAACAGTTGCTCTCTTGTATTAACTCGAAAAAGCTGTTACATACGAAAAACAGTTACGAAATACAAGTGTATATCAAATCTGTTAAAAGACAACTGTTGCAACATGAGTTTTAGAGGATGATCAAACACATGTAAAATGTTGTGAAAGTTCAAACAAAAAACATTCCTCAGAAACATTCTTAAACATGTGAAAAATTCCTACACTCTATTGCATTATTACAACTTTATGAAGTTGAGACGTCTCTTTCATTAAGTGTCGATCAAAAAGGGCCCTCTTTCATAAATTATGCCTACTACAAAAAGTCACACATTTTATATGACACCGTGCCTATTACTAAAAGGTGCGAGTAATCTAAAGCATTTTATATGCAAAAATCATAGGTAAAACTAAAACCTCGAAAAATAAAGCATGCAAAAGACTTAAAGAATGAATCAGAAACTCAACAGAAAGAAAAACTCATACTTGCATTAATATATTAAAACGGCTAAGTAAAGACTAACTATTAACTTATACTTAGTCGTATAGAGTTTTTTATACATTAAAGTGCCCCTAAGTTGTCATTTGGAAACTTTAAGAGATCAAATTTTACCCCTGATGGGACTGGGGGGTAACCACCAATTGAGACAAAGAAAGAAAAAAAAAAGGAGGAACTAACTTCTTAAACTTCATCAGGACGGGGGTTGACTTCACTGACAGAAAGAGTAGGAACGGCTTGGGACGAAGAGACTTGAGCAGCAGGAGCCTCACCTTCAGGTGAAGGGAGATTCTGACCTTGTTGAGCCTTCTCAATGCACTCCTTGATTTTTGCAATTTCAAAATTAAGGTCGAAACCCTCTCGGCTCATTTCAGTCAATGTGCCGAGGCAAGACATCATATACGCCCAACTAACATCGACAACTGCCCTATCTTCAAGAGCTTCGTAATCTTTCTCCCATAGCATAACTTCATCTCTCTCAGTCACAGCAACATCATTAAAGGCCCTTAAAAGAGCGAAAGACCTTTCCAGGAATTGAACTTTCTCCAAAGAGTTGCGGAGATTCTCCTGGGTCTGAGTAAGAGATTGCACAAGTTCGCCCGAATACTCCTCCTTTTGGTCTAGTAAGGTTTTCAAACTCCTGACGTCTGAGGCACGAGACAGCTGCTCCGCGAATAAGGACTCTATGACGCTCTTATCCTTGCCTGCCTGATCAGAGGATGCCTTTTCCACGGCCAACTCTGTCGTCATGACCCTCACTTGCTGCTCCAAGGTACATTTTTCTTCTTATACGGCTTCCATGTCGATCCTTAAGCTTTCGTACTGTTCTTTCCATTTACCTGCTTCAGCATGCCACTCCTTTAGTTCCTGCTCCGTATGAGAAATCCTTTTCATATGCTCTGTGTCTATAAGATTGATCAACAAAAGGAAATCATTTAGATATGATAAGTACGCCTACAAGAATGAATGAAAGAAAATACATTCTACCTTTAAAGAAGTATGTACGATCTCATTAGCCCATGCAAGGGAACTGTGGCTATCCAGCTTAGCTCTCTCTGTCGGACCTATCAACGGTTTCAATCACACATCAGGCCGGCCAGACTTTTTAAAGAGGCTACCCTCTGCCGGAACTTCTATCATCACATGCCTTATCTCCCTGTTGGAAAATCCCACTTCTGAAATAGAAGGTTTGAAAGGAGGAACAAATGCATGAGCCACGGGCAAGGAAGTCTGAGCAGCTGAAAAAGCCACGGGAGAGGGAGCAAGAATAGGAGCAGGAATATACACAGGGGCAGGAGAAATAACTGGAAAAATGGAGGGGAGTTCTCTAAGAGAAGAAGAGAAAACAACCAGGGGAACTACATCAGCAACAAGGCCAAAGCCTTCCCAGAATAAATGATCAACAAAATCACACACGAGAGAGGGAGAACCATCCTCAAGGGCAGAAAATTCAACTTCAGGTACGGAAGGATCAATAACAGGTGTAGACTCGTTGTCTGAGACCACCTTCCTTCTGTGTGATCTATGGATTAAAGAGCCCTCTTCGTACTCCTCTTCTTTCGAGGTCCTTGACACACATGCTTTTCTCTTTGAAGAAGAGGAGCTTGAAATGATCTCCTGGGGCTGAGCCAGGGATAACTTGGGAACTGACACGGATGCAGACACTTCACGAGCAGGAAACCCTGTCAAAAGGAAATGATTAAATAATGATCAAAGGAAGAAACAAGTACAAACAAAAATCTTCACTTACCATGAGTCTTAACTCTCCAACCAAACCTCTCAAAGAGGTACTTCCATGAACGTTCTTACAATGGAGCGGTCAACAAAAGCTTTTCTACCCAATCTCTGAAACTGGAGACATTCTTGAATGTTCCAATGATTGCTGTAAAAAGAAGAAACAACTACGATATTGATAAGATATCTAAAGCAAAAAGCAAGGAATGTGAGCAAAAATGTACTCACGTGAAAGATTCCACTTCTCAGGGAAGGGAAGATTCTCTTCACCTAATAAACCAGCAATAGGAACAACAACATACCGAAGAAACCAACCTCGATCCATATCATCTTCAGGAGTCACTAACACCCTTTTACTCCTAAGAGCCAGGGTAAAAATTCCCTGACGGAACAATATTGGGGAATAAAGTTGAATAAGGTGATGAAAGGTAAAGGGGATCAAAGCTAAGGTAGCCAAGTATCTAAGACATGCAACGACTCTCCATACAAGAGGACCGACTTGTCCCAAGAAAATTTGAAAAATTGGCAGAGCTCGATAATTACTGGGTCGATGGGAGGCTTGAACCCTAATGTAAAGGGATAAGTACAAAAAAAAGAATGCCCCATCTTATAAGACGTTATTATTTGATTACTGTTTGGAACGATTACAGGAAAATCGGGACTCCAATAACAGTCTATGTGTATAAGAGGAATTGAATCTTTAGTGAGCTGGGTAGGGTACTTGTCAGCAATATCAAGAGACGACAATGAAGAAAGCTGATCTCTAAGGGCCTAACTATCCCTTAGTTAAGGTGAACTCTGCAGGTACTGTTTCAACGACCCTCGGTTCGCGCAAAGGTTCATGATGTTCTTTACCTTTGGATGAAGATCTAGAAACCCTTGCCCTCGGAGACGTTAAAGACCTATAAGAAAGAAGGGAAGTAATCTGAGAAGAGGAAGAACCCCTTGAAGGAGTAGAACCTAAACTCCTCAACCTACCGCCTCTCCTACTCCGTGTTGGATCAGAAGAGGGAGTCAAATCATCTACGTTTATGACTCTCTTAGATTGGTTTGAAGAAGACATATCTACAAAGAAAAGAAAAAAGTTCTTTACAAATAAAGTTTGAAAGTTAGAAGTTTTTCGTGAAAGAAAAGAAAAAGGGTATTTATACTCGAAGACAACCGTCAAAAATGGTAAAAAATAATGATGTGAAAGCCATAATTGAAGATGTCACCTCGTGACTGATGCAGCGGCAAAAAGCCCTAAAAGGCACTGAACAATTGCAGAACCAACCCGAAAATGCCACGTGGCATAAGCATTAAATGGAAGTGACAAGCGATGCCTACGTTCAGAAAAAGATGCAATGTTTCGAGTGAAGCGGTGGCAAAATATTCCCGCTATAAATGAGTATCCACTTACCAAATATTAATCGATAAATATATGGTAAGTGGAGGGACTATCTGTATTGGTAAAAAAAAAGCTTCACACGTGTAATAAATCTTGATGATTCAGTAGTCTACGTGGAGAAATGAAGACACGACAACTAGACAGGAATTTATAAAGAGGTATGAGGCAAAGAGGCACAACAACTCATACCCACGGGTTAATCAGCTACAGAAGTCTCAAGCTGATTGAGAAGATGAAGAGACACGGTCAAAATGTATCTGGGCCGAACAAAGGGCAGATTCAAAGATCTTCAATTAGTGACCCACACGTTACACAACATTCACGCAACAGTTGCGGTTACTCATTGCAATGTTACATTAATGTCTTAATTAGTCATTAATGCTCAATCATTGAAAAGGTCAGACGTTATATTAGGAAATTCCCTAGGGACATCCGAACTACTATTGCAATACACTTTACTTTTCATGCATCTCATTGATTTTTCTTTATTTAATTACTTACAATAATCAGTCTTGCCTTAGTTATCAGAAAGCCGTGTTTATCCTAGGAATAACTTTGGTCAAAGGATCTAATTCTTTGGTTAAACAAGTTGGACGATGATTTGACATATATTTAGGAGCATGTGGCCATCTTGGATCGACAGGTCCGTAAGATGAGATCAAAGAATATTGATTCTGTGATGGTTCAATAGAGGGGTCATCCAGTCGAGGAGGCGACCTGGGAAACCGAGCAAGACATGTAGAGTCGTTATCCTCATCTATTAACCACTTTAGGACGTCCTTATGCACGTTCGAAGATTAAAATTTTTTTAAGAATGGGAGAATGTAACGACCCGATTGTCCGTTATGTGTAATTGCGCCCTGTCCCCTTTTCATGCTTCACACATGTGTGTTTATGCATTTATGACTTGAGGGGTTGTTTAGTTTCATTCCAGGAAGCTTTCGGGTTGATTTAGACCCTTGATTCTTGACTTAGTAGCTTTAATTTGAAAATACTGATCAAACTTTGAATTTTGTGAAAATGACCCTAAAATTGTGTTTTTATGACTCCAATAGCTTCGTATCATGATTTCAGACTTGGATGTAGCTCGAAATTCGATTTTTTTATTTCAGTAACTCCGTTTTGATATTTATAAGTTGTCTGCAAAATTTGGTGCCGTTTTGAGTTGATTTCATAGGATTCTGATGCTTACTTGTAATTCTAAATGTTCTTAAAATTTCATTGTAAACCATGCATTTTAGTGTTCGATTTGTTTTAGATGTTATTTTTTTGTTTTGATCACATGAGCGAGTCCGTATGATGTTTTTTGACTTGTATGAAGGTTTTGTTTGGAGCCCCGAGGGATCAGATGAGTTTCGAACATGTGTCGGAAGTGTTTTGACTGAAAAATGGAAGCTGGTGTCTAGTGCACTATGGTGTCACAATTGCGAACACCAGGGTTGCATTTGCGAATATAGCATGAATTATAGGCATCAAAATTGCGATGCCTTGGTCACATTTGCGAAGAACTTCTGGGTGGGGCTAGGTTCGCATTGTCACGACCCAATCTTCCTCCATGAGAGGTTGCAACGGCACTTAGTGTCTACGACTAGGAAAGTCTAATATTTGCGGAAAAATAATGAAAATGAAAGCATAAATCTTAACAACCAACATCAATAGGTAATTAAATAACTGATAAAAATGCTGCTCTACATATACAATAACCAACTCTCAAACAAACATAGAATTTCCCCAAGATCCGGAACATCATAAGTCACAAGCTTCTAAGAATTTATATAACTGTTCTATACATCAGTATCTAGAAGAAGCAATGGAAGAACAACACAAACAGATGGAGGGGGACTCTAAGGATTACAAACTCGGGAAGATGTACCTTGAAGTCTCCGGAGCAGCTACAAGTGCACAACTAATAGCGAGGCTGGTAGGAGGTACCTGGATCTGCACACGAAAACATATTGAAAGGAGTAGCATGAGTACACCACAATGGTACCCAATAAGTGTCAAGTCTAACATCGGTCGAATGGTGACGAGGTGACGTCAGGCCCACTAGTAAATAATAAATAAGGCAGGTGAATATACAATATAATAAGAGACTAGAAATTAGCAAAAGGAAACACAACAAAATACATGTTCAACACACAGGGGTAAACATCACGGGATCGCCCGAGATACCATCTCGTAGTCCCACAATAAATATGCAGGGAGAACTCCCGTGGTACCGCCTCGTAGTATCCATAGTAAATATACAGGGAGAACTCTCGAGGTACCGCCTTATATTCTTAAAAGTAAATGTGCATGGGGATCTCCCGGGATACCGTCCCGTAGTCCCAAAATAAATATGCAGGGTGATCTCCAGGGATACTGTCCCGTAGTCCCAAAGTAAATACGAAACTCAAATAATAGAGATAACAGTTAAAGCAAGAAAACCTACAGTTTAGACTAAGTACAAGTCATGAAAAGGAGTAGGAATCCACTAAGCATGCTGCACGGAGTTTTGATAAACTATTAAGACACATAGACATGCTACTCTACGCTAACAGGATAACTACACGTGCTAGTATAACTCAATTAAGATGAAAACAAGTTATTTCTTAGTAAAAATTAGGGATTTCGACAAATAGCCCGTGTACGCACTCGTCACCTTGCGTACACGACGCTCACATATCATAACAGTACCAAATCCTAAAGGGATTTCCACACAAAAGGTTAGGCAAGCCACTTACCTCTAACCAAGGTCAATCAATCGGTAGCAATGCCATATCCACGAATATTAGACTCCGAATGGCCCAAATTTATCCAAAATCAGTTTCATGCCATAAATATAACTATAAGAAACTAATCTAATTAATGAAATCAAAGCTAAAGAAAGAAGTTAGAAAATTGCCCCAAAAGCTAACTTGGGCTCATGTCTCGGAATCGGGTAAAAGTCACAAAATATGAACACCCAGTCACTCACGAGTTCACTCGCGCCAACATTATCCGAATCTGATGTCAAAATCCCAATCAAAACTCAAAAACATAGTTGAAGAATTTCCAACATTTTCCCTAAATTTCTCACCCCAAAATCCTTAATTTAATGATGAAATCAACTATCGATTAATGGAATACAACCATAAAAAAGTTAAGAATCATTAGATCAAAGTTCTCTCTGAAAAATCCTTGAATTATCGCCCTAATCCGAGAGATCAAAGTCCCAAAATTGAAAATGGGATAAAACCCTCGAACTTGCCCCTTTTCTGCCCAGCGATTTTGCAGCTGCGGGCCTACAGTCGTACTTGCGAGGCTGCACCTTCTGGAATTCCATCACATGTGCGGATTTTACTTAAATTTAAAAATTTTGCTTCTAGGACCAGGGCATGCACCTACGGGCCCGCTTCTACGGATGAACTTCTGCATCTGTGACCCTGCCCAGGTCGTCCCTTTTCGCTTTTGCGGCCGCTTATCCGCATCTGCAGATGCGCAGATGCGGCTCCCTTTTCACACCTGCGCTCCCAAAATCTTTATTTGTGCTCCTTATTCAGCACATGAGAGTCCGCCTTTGTGGTCTCCCTACCAGAAACAAGAAAACTTCAGCAATTGCATAAGTCAAAACTTCAATCCGTTAAGCATCCGTAAAACACTTGAGGCCCCCGAGACCTCAACCAAGCATACCAAAAAGTCCTAAAACACCATACAAACTCAGTCGATCCCTCAAATCACATCAAATAATGCTAAAACATAAATCACCCTCCAATCTAAACTTAATGAATTTCAAAACTTCAAACTTCTACAACCGATGCCGAAACCTATCAAACCACATCCGATTGACCTCAAAATTTGCACACACCTCATATTTAACATTGCAAACTTATTCCAATTTCTGAAATCGGAATCCGACCCCGATATTAGAAATTCCACAATCGGTCAAACTTCACAAAAATTCAACTTTTGCCATTTCAAGCCTAATTTAGCTACGGACCTCCTAAACACCATTCGTAGACGCTCCTAAATCGAAAATTACCCAACAGAGCTAACAAAATTGATGAAACTCCATTCCGGATTCATCTTCACACAGGTCCAACTACAGTCAAAATCCTAGAATTTAAGCCTCCATTTTAGAGACTAAGTGTCCCAAAACACTCTGAAACCACAACCGAAACCTCCCGACCAGTCAAATAAAAAGAAAATGATACGGGGGAAGTAGTAAAAAGGGGATAGGAACTATAACTCTCAAAAGGACCGGCTGGGTCGTTACACACATTTGCGATGATATTGTCGCAATTACGAGGGCAGCATGGGTCGCAAATGCGATCCCATTTTTGCATTTGTAATGAGCATACCAAGCCTTCGGTACCTTATTTGTGAGGCTTATTTTCCAATTATGAGGGTGTGCAATATCACTATTGCGATATCTACAACAGAATATAAAGGCTGAAAGTCAAGATTTATCTTTCATTCTTTCATTTTTTTAACCCAAGACTCGGTAGGAGGCGATTTGGAGAGGGAATTTTCACCTATAATCCTTGGGAAAGTAATTCTAATCTATTTCTAATCACATTCCATCAACATATCATAGATTTTAACATCGAAGCCAAGTGAATCAAAGTAGAAATTTATGGAACTTTGTCATGTTTTTGAAAAGTAAGGAATTGAGTTTTGTCTTTTGTTGACATTTGGGAAAAGTGTAAATAGTTATTGCAATTGACTTCCCTATAATTGTAGGATGATATATAGCCGATTTTGGTCAGATTTGAGCCATGTTAAGGCATATTTTAAGGGAAAATAAATTTTTGAGTGTTGAATTGCCCGAGTTGAGGTAAGTGTCATGCCTAACTTCGTGTGTGGGAGACTACCCCTTAGGATTGGTATTGTTTGATGGTGCTAAATGAAATTTGTTTACGCAGGATGACGAGTGGGTAAACGGGTTGTACGTGGTATTTCACCGGCTTAGGATACTGAGACTATTTACATGCTTAAATTGAAATTCCATATTATGTTCTAAATTTCTCACTCTCAAGTCATCTGTAATTGTGTTAGGCTATCCTTAGATGCCTTAGTTAACTTGTTTAGGGTTTTCTGTACATCCTACATTCTAAATTGCCACATGCTTTAGTTTAACTTGTTGCCTTCTTTATTACATGCTATCTCTTCATTGTAAATTATCATTGTTTGAAGTTACTTTTCATGATATCTCTTTCCTCACTGATTTTTTTTAATATAACTATCAATTTTTAAAGTTATATTATAATATATATATATATATATATATA
>ML427697.1:0-19659 GCA_005239525.1 Nicotiana knightiana
ATCTATTTTTCTCTCCTTCGATCGAGGCATTTTGTAGAGTGTTTTCGAACTTGATTTCCCTGAGTTGGGCCTCTAAGCCCAATGCTCTTGGGTTTGCTCGGTGAATTTTTGTACATGGGGTCTCTCTGCGGGTCGTTCTTGCTCTTGATGTTCCCGGCCTCTTACCCCGTACCAAGAGGTGTAGGCGGGTTCCACTTCCCCTTTTGAAAAGTCTCTCACTCGAGTTTGAGGTTCTAAAAACCTGCACNAGGCGTAAGACCCGGTGTGGGGCATATGGCTGAATGCTTCGCAGGCCCATTAATATGAGATAGCAAACCTCAGCCGACATATTGATAAGCTCGTCGATAGGGAGCCATCCGAACGTCCACTCGATTTGGTTGGCGGTTAGTGAGCTCAAGCAGGAGTGCCAGGCTTCCGTGCCTTCAGGAAATTGGTGGCCTTTTACCCGAGTGCTATGTTCCTCAATGCAGTTTAAACCGGTTAAACCATAGTTCATGTAGCCAGGGTGGTGGCAGAGGTGTTCAATCAACCAGATTTGTAGGAGCAGGTTGCACCCCTCGAAGAATTTTCCCCCAGATTGGCAAACTGTCAAAGCACGGTATATCTTGGCTAAGACCATCGGTATCAGTGTGCCATTGGACTTTTTCATCATGAAGTCTGCCATTCCCACAAGTCCGATGTCTATGCATCCGTCGCTTCTTGGGCATATCAAGGTGCCCAAGAATGCTACCACAAAAGCTAGCCCCCGGCGGGCTTCCCATTTAGCCTGATCTTTGTGAGTTAGACCAGTGTTGTTAGCCTCGTAACCCTGGGGATCTCCATAACGTCTGTAAAGAAAGTAGAAAGTGCAGAAGCCTTCGGACAAATGTGGGTCATGGACATCCCAGCTAATGTTCAACAAATCCAAAAACTTGTGGGGAGTCACCGCCCTAGGTGCCACTGGGTACCGACTTCTGAGTTTGTCATTGAGACCAGCATACCCCGCTATTTCCTCCAGCGTGGGTGTTAATTCAAAGTCCGAAAAGTGGAATACATTGTGGGCGGGATCCCAGAACGGTACTAGAGCTTCGACGATGTCTCCCCCAAGTTGCTACGGTACTAGTCCCCCTAAAGATTTTATAACAGACTTTCTACTAGTCTCCCCCAAGTTGCTCCACCACATATGGAGTCCCAGAGGGATTTCCTCGACTGCTTTGAAGGGAATGTNGGAAAAGTGTCATTTTGGGCAAAGGGCTTAAAGAAAATGGACCACCTTTGCGAATACGGACTTTTGAAGAAGTGTTCGCGAATTCTGTCGAAATTTAAAAACACAGGTGGCCATTCTTGCCAAAACGGCTTTCTGGCGCCCCACTTGGGCAGTTAGGCTATAATGGCGACACCTGATTTTATTTAAGGCTATATTTGTTTGATTTTGAAAAATGGAGTTGGACCCGATGAGGGTTGCCTACGTATCTCACACCAGTGAGAATCAAACAAAGCGTAGTTCGGGAAAAATCTTGATTAATGTATACCCACTCATTTTGTTTTTGTATAATTTATTTATTTGTTTTAGAAATTTTGGCAGCGTTTCGGAATAAACACGAGGATTTTCCAAAATAGGGTAAATTCTCTATTCTACCTCACTCTTGGTTTTTCTGCTCATCATTTTTTTTTGTTTAGCCGGTCGTTACACAAGCTGTGAAAAATAAATGCATACGTAGCAAATAAAATGCATCAGGATAGTCTTTTATTTCGAATACACCTGTCCTAGACGGACCCAACCCCTATGTTGAGTCCCCTAAGTCAAATGCACATGATGCAAATAAGCGTTCCTACTAGGGATCCGGCATGAGGTTTTGTTATTCTAGGTTTAAATCTGGGGTTTTGTTCTAGACCAGGCTTACCCGAGCGGACAGCTCGAGCCGAGGTTGGGGTAGCGTACCGGGAATACAGAAGCTTCGCCGGCTTTGCAACTTATCCGTACCTCGTTCTAAAATTTGGATATGACTCTAACAGAAAAGAAGTCACACGAAGTGCACACTTCCCAGATGATTTAGAAGACTCAGAGAGAAGAGGGTTTCGGCACAATTTATATACAGTTCAGATAATATCAAAGCGGTAAAAGCAGCATTTAGCACATTAGGTTCAAATATGTAAAATCAGATAATAAAGCCAAATACAACAGTTATTCTAAGCTCGAATTCTTGAACCCTGAACCAGAGATTCTTGGTTCGATCCCCAGCGGAGTCGCCAGAGCTGTCACACCTCCTTTTTCTACTACCCCCCGGATTGATGAAGGGTAAAAAGGGAGTTTTTCCACTTTAAGTGACATTATTCAGATTTGGGATTTATTTTAGTTTTCAGAGTCGCCACCCAGATTTTTGACGATGTTCCGGTACACCGTTTTATTGAAATCCCAAACCGAGGAAATTTAGACTCTGTTTTAAGTTGTCTGCGTACCAGATATCCGAGTAAGGAATTTTGTTAACCCCGGAGAAGGTGTTAGGCATTCCCGAGTTCCGTGGTTCTAGCACGGTTGCTTAACTATTAATATTTGGCCTAATTGATCTGATTATTTACGTATTTTAAACCTATTGTGCATTTTAGCCTTCGTACTTTTTAGCCATTTTTTTATGGATTTATCTTGGAACAAGTCACGATGGAGTGCACTTGTTTGTCTTTTGGACACATTATAACTACGCCACATGAAATGCACCCGTAATTACAACATATGATTTTTATTATAATTTGAAGTTGAGGACGGGGACATGAGTTGTCGCACCCGAGTGTAGATTAAGTAGTCAAGACTATGATCGTGACGGTTTTATAATGCCTATTTGAGGCGCTGTATGAGTATTCTTTAGGTTTTTCTATTTGAAATAATATTTTAGTTTTTAAAATTAATTAGGACGTTTATGGATTTATCTTAGACAAGTTACGATGGCGTACACTTGTTTGTCTTTGGAGACATTGCAAACACGTTACATGAAACGCACCCGTGATTGCTATGTGCAATTTTATTTATTATTTGGAGTATAGTGTCGGGGGCATGAGTTGCCACTCCCGAGCGTGGATTATGGTGATTTTGGAATAATATTTGATTCTTTACCAAATTTTCCAAAAACTAAAGGTATCAATCTACCTAGAGGATTGCCTAAAATGATATTAATTAGCCTAAAGGACAGCATATTCTGGGCCATGGCCACATTTAGCCCTAATTATTTCAAATCTTTTTGGCCAATCCTACTTCGGCTATTGAACAAAGAGGGATTTGTGTAATTTGAACTAAAAACTACTAGATACACGTATAAACAGAAACATTGTACTCTGAATGATAATTAGGAGAAAATTTGCACATTTAATGTTGTTTTCCAGTTATCAAAGGGACATTGTTTGGAAAATCATACTCATATGTATCAAGGATTCACTGTATTAGGCACAAGTAAATTGTGAGGAATTTAAGGGCACAAGTTATTAAAAAGAATGAAATTTAAAGTTTTAGACAGATTAGTCTTAAAACCAAGATCATACAAATTCTAAATGCTTTCNACTATAATCGAAATTCATTCGTAAAAATATGCATACATTGATTTCAGAAAATTTATAAGATGCGAAATGAATTGAGAGAAATTAAATGATTCTGACTTATATTGAAGGCAACTAAAATCAGAAATAGTTGTTTCCACATCAATAAGTGTTTGTAAAATCTTGTGCATGCTAATTTTGAACATACACTCATTTTTATCTACTGTCATCGTGCTACTTTTCGAAACAGGGATTGGATTATAAATTTACTAATAAAAATAACCTACTTTTCAGGGAAAAGAACAAACACGAACAGTAAGAAGAATTTAAATATATACAGTCCAGTTTTTAATTACAATGATTCTGAAAATGAATTACAACTCCGACTGCTCTGTCAACATGCATTTTTGAAAGGCAAGAAAATTTAAAATGATCAGTCTAACTAAATTATCTGTCTTGAATGCTTTCAAAACCATACGTTCGAGCTTTCATTTGTAATCTGTAGAACACCTCAATTAGATGAGTGTGTTATGCACCCATTGGACTAAACAAGACTATGATAGGAAGTCGAGTTTAAGTCGGATGATGCTTACACTAAGCTAAAAAACAGAACTACTCGTGTATTCTTTAATGCGAATAATAAGTCCAAAATCTATTATTTGGGTAGTAGTAATCAATAGATCTTCAAACATTTATAGGACGAATCATATCATGAAGGAGGTTGGGCTCATCCTTTATGATGTTTTTTACACTATTTTTACCAGAAAAGGTTCTGGCCTCTTATAAGTTGAATCTGACCATATAAGAGGGGTCAGATTCATCTCTATATAGGTCTTATTCAACTCATAATTGTGCCATAGCTTTAATTTTAGGCATTTTAGAGTATGAATCTGACCACTTCAAGGGTTCAGATTCAATGTTCTACAGCCTTTGTCGATTGTTCACTTCGTACCTTTAAGGGTGATAGCCTACTGTTTAAGCACTTAACATGGGGTGAATTTGACTATCAACAAATCAAATTCATCTACCCTAGTGCTGATGCTAACATAATTCTAAACTATACAGGGACTTTGATTATTTAGGCATTTTTAGAGAATGAATCTGGACATTTAAAGAGTCCAGATTCCTTATTCCAAGGGCCTTTTTCGATCACTTATTTTATACCCTTAAGAGGGTGACTTTCAGCAACTAAACCATTGTTTAAGCACCTGATATGGGGTGAATTTGACCATTATAGAGGGTCAAATTCATCTACCCTAGTGTTGTTTCATAACAGTATCTAGATATCTAAAACCTGGAATAAACCAGTATTTCAGCATCTTTGTAGGATGAACTTAACCATTAGAGGTTAAGTTCATTACCCTTTGATGCTATTTTCTAACACAAACATAGATTGCACAGTTATATAACAGGCAGTTTTAAGATGAAACAGACTTATGTAAAATTCAGAGATTAGAAACTAAATAAACATAATGTGTTACTCTATATAAATGCATATAAGTTTATACAGAAATAGGTCTAAACAAATAACAATAAAGATTCATAGAGGAAAGACAAACAGATTTCATATTTTCATACTTCATAGAAAGAGAAGTCAGTTTTACATACCTTTAGAATAGGATAACAATAGAAAAACTTGACCAAATAAAGGTCAAGTAATGGGGGTCAGCAGAAAAGCAAAGAAATTCAGAAACAAAAAACAGCAAACCCAAAGTAGAGAAAACCCAGGGGAAGTTGATTTTTGAATACCCAAATGATTGAAATAAGACAGCAACCAAAAACCAAGTATTTTTGGAAAGAAAATCACAGCTACAAGACAACCTAAGCTCAGATTGTTTCCCACTCCTTCTTTAAAATCCTTTTCACTTCTGTTTTCTATGTTTTTAGCAGTCAAAGTTGTAATTTTCAGTCCAAGGGATTCAGAGAAGAATCTCCCCCAAAAAAAAATTTTTTTTAGTGGTAAAAAGTGTGTGTGTATATAGGGACATTTGGGATAGGATATGCTTAGCATATTCCCTATCCTAAATGAGCTGAAAAGGGTACAGGTACAGCTGTCAACCCTATCCTTTTGAGACAGCTGTATCTTCCAGAACATTCCAGCCCCTTGAAATTCCCCTTCTATCCCTAAAGTATCTGATTTCCTGATATTTATCTAATCTAGAAGGTTCTTTTGGGTGACAACTAATTGTTCTTAACTAAGGTGGAGTCAATTAAATGAAGATTAGTTGATTAAATGCGTAAAGTTGGCTTTCATACTAACTATGTTTAATTCATTAAATCAACAATTTAATTAAACTTAAAGGAGGTTAGTCAAACCAGTTCCCTTAAACGTAGGTTAATTTAATTAAACTAAATGAATCTGCCTTAGTTCATTACCCTCAAGCTACTTGTTTTAAACATATTTTATTTTCAGTTACATACTTTAAGAAGCTACCTAAGTTAATTTCTAGATTGAAGAAGTTGGAATCATTTAAATGTGAGTCTAAGTGAAACAATTATTCTTAAACTTAGTTAATTGATCTTAACTAGTTATCTAGGACTTAGATCAACTATGTTGTTTAGATGATTAAAGAAAATTAAGTCTACTAGTTAAGTGTGATTTATTGCTTAATTAATTTAAACTCAAATTGACCACTATTTGAATTAAAATCAGTAGCTAATTGGTTGAAACAATTTCATTAGGTGTAATTAGGCTTATCCATTAACTCTTAGTCAATTGAGTGGTTAATCCCATGAAACTCGACTTTTAAACTATTTTGGTCATTCTAGGATCTTAGTTTGATTAAAGAAAGTTAGTTAGGTTAACAATTACGCAATAAGTAACTTCATTCTAATTTAATTAAATAGTAGCTAAACTTTGTTGCCTTTCAGGGGTTGATTAATTTCAGACTAATCAATTACTTTAAACTTCTTAGACTTAGGTCAATTATACTGTTATTTAGTTCACATGTATACTTAATTAGTTGTGTATGATTCTCTAATTAGATTATTATTTAATTGCTTAGTCAGGATTGATGGTTAACCCTAGATTACACTAAACTCAGAAGATGAATTAGAGTAAACAAATCAATTGAGGGTGGGAAGGAGCGATAGTGAATGCAGTCTAAAAACAAACTAAGCATGAATCAAATAAGTATAATCTTTAGTAAATCAATGGTGACTAACAGGAAAACCTAAAAATGATTAATCATGGTTGAAAAAACAGTCCGGAATTGTGTAATGTGTTAAGTACTACATCAATTGAAAACAATGTGAATCAAAAAAGAAAAGTCATATATGCAGTCAATGACGAAACCTAAATTAGGAGGTATGATTAAAGAGGAAAACCTAATTACTTAATATGACAAGAACAAGAGTCATGAAACATACTCAAAATTGAAACGACAAGGAAAAATATACACAAGTGGGGGAAGAAAACAACAGATCTACACAGATCTTCAAAAAATAACTAAATCTAGACAAGTTCATGCCAATAAACCCAAAATAGTTAGAAAGGGAAGGGGCAGTAGCATTTAGGGACAATCAGTAAAGAAGAAAAACCTAAAACTAAACTCAGTTAAACAAATATCTTGTAACTAACATCATTTAGGAGAATAAACAGAAAACCTACAAAATCTAAACAATTAATCCAAACGGAAGACTTAGATTGGTAGAAGAAATCTAATACTAGCCTAGGCGATTTATCTTACTAGACAAGTGATTAAAAGAAACAAAGGGGAGGGGTACCAGTCAGTTAAAACCATTTGGCCGGATTCGCCGGAGTTTTGGCTGGACATCGGTGGGTTTGAAAACGAGTCAAACCCACATGAATCAATTGCTCTTTTCAAGAGCAACTGACTCATGCAGGTCCGAGCCGTTGAAGGCCCTTGAATCAGTGCGCAGGGAGACTTAGGGTTTTGGAATCTCAGATCTGAAATTGGGGTTTTTGGGATGGTTTTTTGACAAGACTGATAACAAGAGGTGGTTTAGGAGGTGATGGGGGTTGTAGGGTAGAGATTTGGGGTTGATTGGAGTGGTTATGGTGGCCGGACGGCGGTGGGGTTTCAGGGGCGGCTAGGGTTTAGGTTAGAGTTCCAGAGAGATGAAGGAGATGGGTGCGGCTAGGGTTTAGGTATGGGGTTGTGTTTCAGATTGAATGAGGGTATGGGGTGGGGTTCGGGCTGTTAAATACTAAAAGGGTGGTCAGTTCCCATCTGTTGGATCAAAGATAGATCAATGGCTGAGATTGAACTTGACCTAAAACGACGTCGTTTTGGTTAAGCTGGGGAAAGCCGGGTGTAAGAGGTTTGGGCTGGGTTGTTTTAGTTTGTAAGGATTGGGTTTGGGCCTGGTTAATTTCAAGCCCAGGTCCGAAATTGGCTTTTTCTCAATTAATTAACTAAATAACCTAAATAAGTCCAAATCTAATTTAATCCAACAAATGTTAGCAATTAATTTTAAACCTTATTTTCATCTATTTACAAATTAATTAAAAATAAAACAACCAATTATATATTCTTAATTAAATCTATGATTTATCGAATAAAATGATTAATTTTATAGTAATTAGTTATTAAAAACTACATTACGTTAAATACTCGTCATTTCTTTATTATTTAAATAATGCAAATTTTTTTAATGATTTTGAAAGATGAATTATGGATATGCAAACAATGCAAATAATTCACAATTAATTACTGAAAAATCAACCAAATTCATAAAATCAATTGATTTATTGGGATGTTTATAGGACGATACGGTGAGTAAAAATCACATGCTCACAGTAGATAGGAGAGTTCTGATCTGAGCTTGCATGCCAAGGAATTGAGCATCTCTAACCCTTTTTCTTTCTTTGGATGTGAGCTTTGTCACAGTCCCCCGCATAGGGGAGAGGCTCTCCCCTTTAAGTTGCTCGTCTCGTGAGGAAGTCCCTATTCCTTTCCACACTTATAGCGATGGAAATTTTTAGAAGGAAGCCCGTATACCTTCCCCCATTTTGGACCGCCAGCAAACTCCATCCATATTCTTTCAGCATCCTCATCCGAAGGTTGGGTTAGCTCGCCCGATTCACCAGCTGGATGAGTGCGGATGAGTTCCTCCACGTTAGTTTGGTAGCGACCCTATACAAAAATTTGAATTGAATTAGTATTTCAAAATTTATATAAAAGTAAATTAAAATATTTAGAGTAAAGTGAAAGCTTACATATACAGTCGAGGACCGGTCCTCGACCAACCTTTCTTCATTCGTCTCTTTCTTCTTTACAATATGCGTCTCCTTGAATAGCTTATCATGGTTCATTGGACACCCCAAGTTCTTTTCCTGAAAACAAATTAATTTAGTTAATAAACAAAATAGATATACTTTGAAAATTGAAATAATTTAAGCAATTACGTACCAATCTTCTTTTTGTTGTCCCTAGGCTGATCGCACCTCCAGTGTGCAAGGAGCCTTCCTTCTCATATGCGCGAGCTTTCTTTCCTTTTTCTCTTTTCTCTAAGAAATTTTTTGTAAGACATTGACGTTGCAAATCATCCCATAAATTTTGAAGTACCCAATCAGGCTTCTTGTTCTTCTTTCTAGCATCGAAGAAAGCATCCGACAATCACTTGCGAGCTTTATGATGAAAATTTGCAGCCACTTCCGCGCTATAGCGGTGTTCCCATACACAATTGATCTGTATTTCAAAAGTTAAATATTATATGGAAATATCATACATATAAATTATTAAACTACTTAAAAGAACATTTATACATTAAATTGATTGAAAATTTGCTCCTTCAGCGAGAATGGGAAATCAGTCCAAGTCGCATAAGGGCCATCATAAAGCTTTCTGATGGCTTTGGTGATTATCCGCATAGTTTTATTACTCGGGATGAACCTGCAATTTAACAATAAAAACACATTAATATCTTAGTAAAAATGTTACAAAACAGTAAATGCAAAAATAACTAATAACTCTTACCCATCACCCTCAGGGTTTATGATGATCTTGCCATATTGATCATAATACACCTCCTCGTCATCATCATCATCATCGTACGAAGCATGTTTATCAGGGGCATGCGTGGATGGTGTAGGGGGGTCAGAGCTACTACCTCACAGGCGAAGGCCTGAAATAGATGGAGTCGCTGATTAAGATGGTTGCGATCCCTGTGACTGCGACATATCTGGATGGACTCCAAGTGGCTGTGATACTGATGGTTGTGCCCGAGTGGATTTGAAACGGATGGATGCGATCCGTGTGGCTGTGATAGGTAGGGATATGATATAGATGGCTGCGATGCAGATGGCTACAATCCACGTGGTCGTGAGGCAGCTGACTGTATGTCGGACGTATAGTCCTATGGCCTTGTGATGAAAGACCTAGTGTCTGGATGAAGATGTAGGGCTCTTGATGTTGTGGCAGCTCAGTATAGCCGTGGGGTGGAGGATAATACATAGTTATCTCCGAAGAGGGTGGAAAAGAGGGAGTATTATTATCTACCCTCCTCTTTCCGTTCCTAGCCTTTTCTCTACCGCTAGAACTGGTAGGGTCATTGTTATCTTGACACTTTCCTGCCATTTGCATAATATAATACATATTTAGATTGAAACATATAAGAAACTAGCTATAAAACGAGGGTGCTTTAAAAAAAACAACTTTTCAAAGCTCATCGATGTATTGTTCCTCGTCCGAGAATTCTTTGTCCTCACTTGTTTGAGCTTCATCAGTTGATTCTTCGTCCTCGTTTTTTATAATTGTTACTTCATTTATATCAACTTCTTCCAATATGCGTTCAGGATGTTCCAAATCATTTTCTAAGTGATCGTCCACTATTTGGTGAACACTGGAGATATCGTTTTGATATGCAACATCTAACACATTCTCGACTTTCACCATACCTACAGGCTTAGCTTTTATTACAACCCACCAATCGGACTTATTCTGCCGCAATGGATAAGGAGTATAATACACTTGCCTAACATTATGTGCAATTTTGAAAGGATCATAGCGAACATACTCCCTCGTATGATTAACCTCAATTATGTTGATTTAGTTGTGTACTCTTGTACCTCTTGTTGGATTTGGGTCAAACCACTTGCATCTAAAGAGTCAATTTCTCATATGGCCAACCTGTATATTCTAGTTCTATTATTTCTTTGGGCACACCGTAATAATCAATATCTCCAACTTGGTTGCCATCACCACTTTGAACCCACACCCCGTTGTTGTTGCTATTTTTATTTTTAGAGCAATCCTTTGTATGGAGCTTATAAACATTCACTACGTACTTAGACATTGTTGTGACCTGAAGACCAGGTCCCTAAGATATATCTTTCAAAAATGATTTACATCATTATTTGGATTATTTACCTACATGGTGTTAAAAAATTCATAAGTTAGCATAACTTACAAACATTATTTACCTACATAGTGTTAGATCATTATCAGGATAAACATACAAATTGTTTGAACCACGTGTCAAATCTCGCATATACAGCATCATGGCCAAATTGACCACGAAGTGACTGTAACACATCAAATATTTTTAGTAGTTTCATTAAGATGTAATCATAGTAAATTTTATATTTTGATAACTAATAAATCAATGCTTACTTGAGAAATGGTACAACTTCGGGACAATTTAGCAACAGATGAAGTGTAGCTGACTTGTACTCCATATCACTCAAACTTCTATTTCTAACATCCTTAGAACATCAGCCTAGTTGATTGAATATGGACATTGGTGGATATAATGGATCATTCATACATTCGACCGTGTGCCTATTGGTCATATTCCTAGAACATGGCATGTTACTCTCAAAATAATAAGAACAAAAATGAGCAATTTCCTTTGCAAGATAAGCTTTACATCTAGATCCTTCAATCATATTCCTTTGCTTAACAAATTGTTTGCATTTGCCAATTGTCCTACATAATGTCATGTTAGCCAAGAACATTCAAATAAAATTGAAAATTACATCAAACTTATAATATTACCTCCCAAAGGGATACATCCATCTGCATTGAACAGGCCCTCCAAGTCCTGCCTCGTGTACAAGGTGGATTGGAAGGTGTTCCATCACATCAAAAAAGCACATGGAAATATTCTTTCCATCTTACTAGAAGTTACACGAATGTGTTGATCCATCCGGAGTAGGTTTTCTTCCTTAATGTGGTAGAACACAAGTCTTTGAAAAACTAACTACTCTCTGTGATGGGTTTCCAGATTCTTTCAGGCAAAGCACAAAATGCAATAGGCACTAAGGTCTCCATGAAAACATGACAATCATGACTTTTCAAATGGCTCAACTTCCCTACCTCTATATCTACTTTTTTCCAAGATTCGACACATAACCCTCAAGCATCTTCAATTTCGTAACCCTATCACAAATTTGTTGTCTTTCCTCCAAAGTGAATGTGTAACTTGCTTTGGGCTTGAACACCTTACTATTGTTTGCTGTCTGCAAATATAATTCAGGTCGCCTGCAATATTCTTGTAAGTCCATTCTAGCCTTTGGGTTATCCTTTGTCTTACCCTTAACATTCTTTACTATGTTGAACAAATTGTCAAAATAATTCTTCTCAATATGCATGACATCAAGGTTGTGATGGAGAAGATTATCCTTCCAATAAGGCAAATCCAAAATATACTCTGTTTCGTCCAATTATGAGTAACACCATATCCGGGGAATCTATAAGGTGGAGCTTCAGTAACTTTACTNTGATGACAGTCAAACCATGATTGCTTTCGGCCATGTTTCAAAGTGAACGCTTTACTATTTTCCATGCTTTACGGACAAGATAGCTTCCCAGCAGTTATCCACCCAGACAACATTCCATACGCAGGAAAATCGTTAATAGTCTACATTAAATTAGAACGCAAATTGAAATTCTGCTTGGTTGATATGTTATATGTTTCAACACCATCATACCATAATTGTTTTAGCTCATCAATCAAAGGTTGAAAATATACATCAACCAAACATTTCGGATTACGTGGACCGGGGATAATAAAATTTAAGAGTATATATGGACTAGTCATACACAACTCGGGTGGTAGATTATAAGGTGTAAGAAAGACATGCCAACATGAATATGGTGTCGCATATATAGAAAAAGGCGCGAAGCCATCTGCACACAGACCTATCTGAATGTTCCTTTGGTTTACTAGCAAAATCTGGATATGTCCTATCAAAGTGCTTCCAAGCTTCTCCATATGAAGGATGACACATAACACCAAGTGGCCTTCTAATTTCAAAGTGACATCTCATATGAGGATCAAAACTCATCGATGCATATATCCTCTTTAACCTCGGTAGAAGAGGTAAATAGTGCATCGCCTTGATAGCGACCATATTTCTGCTGTAATATAACATGCAACCATCTTCACAACAATGAATTCTCATTGACGAAAGTCCTAACTTAGAAACTAATCTCTTTGCCTTATAGAAATCACCAGGTAAGTAGATATTAGGGTCAACTAGTTCACTCATAAGGTCAATGAAAGTGTTCATGGCTTCTTGAGAAATATTACAATCATATGTGATACTTAGTAATCTAACTGCAACAGACAGCTCAGAGTGCGAACTTCCTTCACATACTGGACAAATAGCTTCCTCTAACTGTTCATAAAAACGTTTTGCGTCATCATTAGGAGTTTGTTCAAACTTTTCATTGGGCTCGCCCCCGAAGTGTATCCCAAAAGCTTTCGCAACCATATCCTCAATTCTAGAATCAAGATTTGTATTCTGCACTGACCTACTATGTTCACCAACAACCATGTTATGAAATATCCCACGACTACCATCGATCTTCCATGATTAGTCCACACAAAGTAATTCTCTATAAACCCCTTCCTATAAAGATGAAGCTTAACTTCCTCCAATTTTTCAAACTTCATACAGTCGCACCTGACACAAGGGCACCTAATTACTCTTTCACTTTGGTATATTGGAAGTGACATTGCATGTCTAATAAAGTCTTCAACCCCTTCTACAAAATCCTCCTGCAATCCATGCCGATTAGGATAATTCCTATTGTACATCCAAGTACGATGTTTCATCTATACAAATAAAACAAGAACAACTTAATTTAGTTAATTCATACCCTAAAAGTTCCAATTCATATCCTAAAAGTTAAATTCATATACTAAAAGTTAAATTCATATCCAAAAATGTAATGACCCGACCAGTCGTTTTTGCGTTATCGGACCCAGCTCCCCTAAATAAAACTTCCCATAGCGGCTTATTTTAAATTATGACTTGCGGGGATGGGTGTTTCGGGATTCGAAAGTGTTTAGCGCGATATTGGAACACTTAGTTCCTTAAGGTTGTCCTTTTTGGCCAAGTTTGACTTTGGTCAATATTATTAGTAAACCACATCGGAATTGAGTTTTGACGGTTCCAGTAGCTTCGTATGATGATTTTTGACTTGGGCATATGTTCGGAATGGGTTTTGGATGACCCGAGAGCGTTTCGGCACCCTATATCAAGATAAGAGTTTCCTCAAGTTCATATTGCGGTTTGGGACGTGTTTTGTGTTATTAAGGTCAGAATATAATTCCAAGACTGGAAATAGTTCCGTTATTTCATTCATGACTTGCCTGCAAAATTTGGGGTCATTACGAGTAGTATAGGTTGGTTTGGCGCATTGTTAGCGTATTCTAGAAATTTAAAGTTCCTAAGTTTGATTCTAGGGGTTTTGAGGTGTGATAATGAGTTTTAGCGTTGTTGTGGGTGTTTTGAAGGCTCGAGCAAGTCCGTATTATGATTTGGGACTTGTTGGTATATTTGGACGGGCGCTCGGGTGGCCCCAAGTGCCTCTCGGCCACCAAACGAGGCCAAAAAAACAGCTGAAGCAACTGCTGGTGCACCTGTTGTGGTGTGACCACAGGTGCGGTTGCCCAGTCGTAGGTGCAGGACCGCTCCTGTGGTCCCAGCCTTGCAGATGCGATCCTCAAGTGGGCTTCCCAGTTCTCGCAGGTGCGAGCCCTTTCCCCCCAGGGGCGGAATCCTGCCCGCAGGTGCGAGCCTAGACCCCTTGCCCCTCATCCGGAGGTGCGAGTCCTTTCTCGCAGGCGCGAGACCGCATGTGCGGTCGTCGAGTCGCAGGTGCGGAAACCCCTATAGGTAGTAAGGTCTTTAAATGCGGGATTATCCCATTTTCAATCCATTTTCTTCCACCATAGACGATCTTGAGAGCTTGGAAAAGAGTCCCACAACCTAGCTACTAAAAGGTAAGTAATTCTATCCTAAAGTTAGTTAATGCATGGATTCCTAGTTGAATTTAACTATCTAACAAGTGATAAAATTAAGGATTTGGGTAGTAACCTAGGGCTTTCGAGGATTTAGAGAATTACCCCTGAATTGGCTATGAATTCATACAAAAATCATATATTAACGATCCTTAGGTTATGGGTGAGTGTTTCCTTCGAGAATTTTTGGAATTTGAGCATGCGGGACCGGGGTGGGATTCTGGGATTTCTTCAAGAATGATGAATTTGACTAAATAGTAGGAGAATTCCATGCTTTGAGTATAATTTGATATATTTACGTAACGTTTGATTAGGTTCGAGTCCTTGAGTGACGAGTTCGGAGTTTCGGGCGCATTCTTGACCCGGGGAGTAGGTTCGACGCGAGGTGAGTCTCCTTTCTAACCTTGTAAGAGGGAACTATCCCCCTAGGTGATTTAAATGGCTATGTGCTAATGTTTTTGGGGGCTACATACGCACAAAGTGACGAGAGTCCGTACTAGCGACTATTATTGTTATGTCCGGATAGTTAGGCCTACACCATGCCTTGTGTTTTTCCTTGAAATGAACTATATGCTTAATGAATTAATGTTACATGCGGTTTGTTTCCCTGAGATCATGGGATGTGAGAAATTTTAAGGAATTGTTCACTGAAAAGTAATTTATAAAGAATATTATGTGGATTGTGTGTACATGTGACCGCTTCGCAATTTACATTCCGCGAGCGGAGTGTTATTTCCCCCACTTTCATGGGAGCAGGTCGTATGCCACTGTGAGATTAATAGATATATTATGGTTCGAGTCGTTCGACCCTCGGCTGTGCACAAATATGATCATTATGATGGCTCAGGCTAGTTGTCCTTACCCTGTATGCGCATGCTAAGTTGTTAATGATTTGTTTATGGATATTGAGTGGGCAGATATTTAAAAAAAAGGAAAAATGAAGTAGTACTTACATATTTACTTCTAGTATTTATTTGAATTACAGTTATCTTTAATGTTTACTGTTTTTATCATCCTTGTATGTTTCTTCTGATATTATATCTTGTTTAATCATTTTGTTGGACTTTAGTGAGTGTCAAGTCGACCTCTCGTCACTACTTCTTCGAGGTTAGGCGGGATACTCACTAGATACATACTTGTTTATGTACCCATGCTACGCTTCTGTTCTTAATTGTACAGGTTCTAAGGCTTGTGCATCTGGTTACCAGACCGTAGCTCGATTCTGATCATAGGTGGACCTGACTTCACGGTGAGCTGCTTCTCCTGACGATCCTCGGCAGCACCATAGAGTTTAATTTGCTTATTTCCCGTCTATTTCTTTCAGATAGTGGGACTGTATATTATATCTTTTGTATATTCTATTAGTATGACCGTAAGACTTGTGACACTAGTTCCTGGCACACACGTGGTAGTTGTTATGGATTACGGGTCTGCATATATATTCGCTCATGCCCCTTATGACCGCTTTTGAGTTAATTTAGCTAATTATCATTTTCGATTTATGTTTTAAACTTTAAAAACTTGGTATATGTTGAAATAGTTAATCAAACAAGAAAAAACCTTTAGTAAATTGAGTGATTTCTTGCCCGACCCCACCGTTGGGTGCCATCATGACCTGAGTTAGGATTTTGGGTCGTGACAATATGGTATCAAATCTCTAGGTTCACGTAAGTCTCACGAGTCACGGGAAAACCCAGTAGAGTCTTGCGGATTGGTAAGGAGACGTCTGTACTTATCTTCTGGAGGCTAAAGGGTGTTTGGAAAACCTCTCCTTATTTTTATTCTATCGTGCAGTCGATGGTTTAATAAAACTCATTCTTCTATTCTCTCACAGATGGTCAGGACGAGTGCATCAAATGTTCCATACCCAGGAGGGGCTGCTATCCCCGTTGTCCGAGGTCGTGGTAGAGGTCGGGGGAGGGCACCCGCCCGAGGTAGGAGACGAGGGCATCCTCGAGCTAGTCCAGTTGCACCACCACTAGAGGATCCTACTATAGAGGAGCAGGGTGAGGTGCCCCCAGCAGATCCTGTTCTAGTGGATTTTTGAGGGTGCAAGGCTTCCAGAAGATCATGGGCCGTATGATGCGGTTTATGGACACTATGTCCCAGGCTGATTTATTTCCAGCAGATCCTGCCACATCTCAGGCGGGAGGGGGGCCCAGACTCCTACCGCCCAGGCTGCAGGTCAAGCAGCAACATTGCATCATACCCAGGGTACACTGCCCGTAGGTGGGGTCCAGCCTGTAGTAGCAGCACGTGAGCCCAGACCAGCTGCGGATGGTGATCCGCAGAAGTTATAGGATAGATGGACTCGATTGCACCCTCCAGTCTTCGGGGGTGAGCGAGGCGAGGATGACCAGGAGAGGGAAGAGCTCCCAGATGGTGGCAATCCTATATTCTGAGCATGCTAGCATATTCTCCTCCTATCACTTGGGAGCAGTTCACTCAGATGTTTCTAGACAGGTATATCCCACCCTCTGAGAGGGAAGAGTTGTCGTACCAGTTGAGTAACTGGAGCAGGGACAGATGTTACTGACAGATTATGAGGCTAGATTCTCAGAGTTGTCTCGCCACGCACTCATGATATTACCTACTGATGCCGAGAGAGTGCAGAGATTTGTAGCAGGGCTGCATTCCGGTATTAGGGCCAACATGGCCCGAGAGGTGGAGATGGGGACTCCCTATTAGCTGGTGGTCGAGATAGCTCGTCGAATTTAGGGTTATCGATCGAGAGGCAGAGAGCAGGGTCATCAAGACAAGAGAGCCAGATTCTCCGGAGATTTAGAGGTGCCCCAGTTAAGGGCAGGGGTTGGTTTGGTAGAGGTCAATCTAGCAGGCCTCCATATTCAGCACCCCCACCACCTCCCTGAGGTGTTCTAGCGAGGCCTTATTTCAGTGCCATGCCAAAGCGTTCCTACCGCCCACCAGCCATTCAGAGTTCACCCAGTGGTTATTCCAGTTATCCGAGATCCCCTAGTCCCTACCTCAGTGCTATGCCAGAGAGTACACATCGCTCTCCGGCCATTCAGGGTTCCTCTTCGGGACTGCAGGCTATGATACCTGGAGGTTGTTATGAGTGTGGGAATCCAGGTCATATGAAGAGGCATTGTCCTAGGTTTCAGGGCAAAGCAGTGCAACAGGGTTATCAGCCTATGGGTCCAGCACTAGCCGTCAGGCCACCTAGAGGAGGGGAACATGTCGGCAAGGGTCGTCCTAGAGGTGGAGGCTAGCCTTCTGGTACTCCAGCTAGATTCTACGTTTTTCCGGCCAGATCAGATGCAGTATCCTCAGACGCCATGATCACATGTATTATCTCAGTATGTGGTAGTGAGGCTTCAGTATTATTTGATCCAGGATCCACCTATTCATATGCTTCAGCATTATTTGCTCATTTTGTGGATTCTCCTCGTGAGTCCTTGGATTCTCCTATAAATGTTTCCACTCCTATGGGCGATCATGTGGTGGTACACTTGATCTATCAGTCTTGTGTGATCACCTTTTGTGGGTTCGATACCAGAGCAGACCTTTTATTGCTCGACATGGTTGATTTTGAGGTTATTCAAGGCATGGATTGGCTATCTCCTTATCATGTCGTGCTATATTGCCATGCCAAAATAGTTACTTTAGACATGCCCGAGTCGCCTAGACTGGAGTGGAGAGGTTCCTCAGTTAGTGCAGACAACCGGGTTATTTCATTCATGAAGTTTTGACATATGGTCCAGAAGGTTTGTCTGGCCTATCTTTCTTGTGTGCGGGACACCACCGCCGAGTCTCCGACAATTGATTCAGTGCCAGTTGTTCGAGAGTTTGCTGATGTATTTCCTTCAGAACTTCCAGGCATGCCTCCGGATTGTGATATTGATTTCTGCATTGATTCAGCTCTAGGCACCCAGCCTATATCTATTCCTCCGTACCGTATGGCTCCGAAAGAGTTGAAGGAGTTGAAGGAACAACTTGAGGAGTTGTTGGCTAAAGGGTTCATCAGACCGAGTTTATCGTTGTGGGGTGCTCTATTTCTATTCGTGAAGTAGAAGGATGGGTCCATGCGGATGTGTATTGATTACCGCCGGTTAAACAAGGTCACCATTAAGAACAAGTACCCTTTGCCGCGCAGCGATGATTTGTTTGACCAGTTGTAGGGTGCTCGGGTGTTTTCTAATATTGATTTGATATCGGGATATCATCGGTTGAGGATTCAGGCCTCAGATGTTCCGAAGACTGCTTTTTGTATGAGGTATGGCCACTATGAGTTCCTGGTGATGTCCTTTGGCTTGACTAATGCCCTAGCAAAATTTATGGAGTTGATGAGCAGGGTGTTCAGGCCGTATATTGATTCCTTTGGTATCTGTCTTCATTGATGACATTTTGATTTACTCACGTAGCCTGGGGGAGCACGAGCAGCATTTGAGAGTTGTGCTCCAGACTTTGCGGGAACAGAGGATATATGCTAAGTTCTCCAAGTGTGAGTTCTGGTTGGATTCCATGGTATCCTGGGGCATGTAGTATCCGAAGAGGGTATCAAGGTTGATCCTCAAAAGATTGAGGCAGTTCAGAGCTGGTCGCGTCCTACTTCAGCTACAGAGATCAGGAGTTTTTTGGGCCTAGCAGGCTATTATCGCCGATTTGTTGAGGGATTCTCTTCTATTGCCGCTCCATTGACTAGATTAACTCAGAAGAATGCCCCGCTTTGATGGTCCGACGAGTGTGAATCGAGCTTTCAGAAGCTCAATGCAGCATTGACCTCAGCACCAGCTCTGGTATTGCCTTCTGGTTTGGGGATGTATACAGTGTATTGTGACACTTTGTGCATTGGCTTTGGGTGTGTGTTGATGCAGGAAGGGAGAGTTATTGCTTATGCTTCACGCTAGCTGAAGGTTCATGAGAAGAATTACCCTGTGCACGACTTAGAGTTGGCGGCGATTGTTCATGCTCTTAAGA